>PVIH01001335.1:148557-175636 GCA_004025045.1 Sigmodon hispidus
AAAAAAAAAAAAAAAAAAAAAAAAAAAAAAAAAAAAAAAAAAAAAAAAAAAAAAAAAAAAAAAAAAAAAAAAAAAAAAAAAAAAAAAAAAAAAAAAAAAAAAAAAAAAAAAAAAAAAAAAAAAAAAAAAAAAAAAAAAAAAAAAAAAAAAAAAAAAAAAAAAAAAAAAAAGCCCTGTTATAATCATTTGCTGTACTGTTCTATCATGTGACATTTATGAAAACAAAAGCAAAGATGTAAACCCTTGGAATTTTGGCTTCAAAAGATGGTTTTATTACCAGTCTAATTAAAGACTATTTTAGGTTTGAAATAGTTAATATTTAGAACTGTGACACAGGAATTTTGTGACTCTTGGCCTTCATAGAAAACTAGAGAATAAAAAGTTTACACACACACACACACACACACACAGTTTTTATAGGCAACTAATAATTTTAAACAAATTCTTAAGGTCTCACTAATCTTTGTGTTTTCTTTTTAAGAAATTGTCTGATCAGCAAAATAAACTTTGTTTTCAGAGTAATTAAGCAATGCATGTTAAATATGGTAAATTTCTGGAAAACATCAAAATTTATTTCTCAGCCAGAGGATGATTATGTATGAGACAGTTTGCCTCTAGATAAAGCAGCTTAATGATTTCTAGATGAATGCTTATTAGATGAGCTGATCCCCTGATTTGTGTCTTTAAAGCCATATCCCTGAATATCAAAATGTTGTTATTGATGGACGTGGCACCCTGTATGTGAGATTTACTGTTCTGGGGGAGGAATGGAATATTAGCAGAAAGGTGAACATATTGAGACAAAGGTGAGGGTGGAGATGGAACATTGTGCCCAGAGCTCTTGCTTCCTCTGACAGATGTAAGGAATTGAGTGTAAGAGGATTAGCTCACAAAATACATTCAATTACAATGTGCACGTGTGGTGTGTGTGTGTGTGCATGTGCATACTCATGTAGTTGCAGGGGGAGCTCTGGACACTGAATTTTCTTTAAGAGCTACTTTTTTTCCCCCAGAAAAGTAAATGGAATCGATTTCATTGGGGTTACTGTCAAAACTCCTTGACAATTGTGGGGATGTCTGTTGAACTCTGAAAGGGCAGGAAGGGGCCCGGAAGGGTGGGCAGTCAGAAAAGGGAAAGGGTTGGTGACAGCCTTAGGAAAAGAGAATGAAGGACATTTGCATTCATTCTCCTCCCCCACGTGTTTCCGAGGCCAGAGGGCCAGTCCACAACCCTTCCCTCTTTTTCTATTGCTTTTTTGAAAAGCTCTGAACTAACCTGTTAGAACCATCTGCTGAGCAGAGAAAAGGAGACCAGAAAGCACTCAGTTGCTGGCCCACAGGCCTGACACTAGGAGCCACTGAAGCAGAAAAAAGGGAGGCAACAGGCAGATTTATGGGCAACAATCTGTTACACCCCACCCCCAGGTCCCTCTGCCAGGAGACAGACTGATAATCCATCAACTCCACTAATGAATTAATTAGTATTCCCAGTAATCCTGACCCCCAAAGGAGACCTGCCCGTAGGCCTGTAAGGAGAGTACAAACTGCCTTCTGCAACCAAACACTGAAGAAGTGGGACCAATGTCTGACACTGGCCTTAGGGCGCTGGGCTGCAAGCCACAGACACTGTTGGTAACTGTTCCCAGATGTCCCTCCTTCTCACCTTCCCTCGGGAGACCACTTGCCTTTGCTGAATTTAACCACTACTTCCAAACAAATGGGGTCCAGAGGCATAAATCAGGAACTATAGAAAGTAGGAAACCGAGCTTGAAGAAAGGAATTACTGGGCTGCCCAAATTCACAGTAAAACTTGAACAGATCCTAAGCCTGCTCCACAGGAATTACCTGAGATCTGGGACAGCAATAGAGCAGGGCATGAGTTGAGGAGAAAGCAAAGGACAGTCCCTGATCTAAGGAAGCTCAGTGCTCAAATAGCAAAGTGATAAAGAGTCAAAAGTAATTGTAAAGTGGTTTTAAACTAAGCAATGTGTGACTTGAGGTGCTCCTGGATATGGACTGAAGCAAATTGTAGACACTGAATGAAAAGGAAATAACAGGAAAGGAAACCTGACTGTCCCTAGGTAAGGCAGAGAAGAAAGTTTATTGTAGATAAAAGGAAGAATATATTTATGGGTAGAGACATCTGGTAAAATCCAGAGTGGACATGACCCTTAGCCATATGCAGAGAAAAGAGAAGAAGAGAAGGAAGGGGGACCAGATGCAGCAGCCAGGAAGCCCAAAGAATAAACAAAAAGGGGCAGATAACCAAAATGGTTGGATTATATAAGGAAGGGCAGCTGGGGGGAGGGCAGCCCAGTCCTTGAGCTGGAGAAGTTTAAGGTGGGCTTAGGGTATGGCAGCCAGGAAGGTCCCATAACAGATAGGAACTGAGGGATTGTAAGGAGAACCTAGTAGCCAGGTTTGCTTTGAAATGTTGAATAGGCACCTCAGTCATTTGTCCCAGGATTGAAATCTAAGGATATCAGCTGTGTTTCTAAGGGTGTGTGGAGAACATCAGGGAGATTTATCACTCCTCTTCACAACCACAAAACTCTGTATTCTTCTCACAAACAGGTTGCAATGAGTGAGAAAATAAATAAATTACAAAAGCTGTAAAGTAACTCAACTTGTATTCTGAACCTTAACCTAGGACCAAACCCCATTTGTTTGGCAGTATTGATTTTAATTCAATAAAACTGTGTGGGTTCTCCAGAATCTTGATGAAGAGTAATCTAATGACCCAGGCATGGTGCTCTCCATAGTAAAGGATCAGGATGGGTCAGGATCTCCGATCTCTGATCTCTGATGTTCTTTCTACCTCTGACATTCAGTAATGGCAGCATGGTTAAATGTCACAATCATCTTTTGAAGTTAAATAATTCAAAGGCCTTCAGGTTTGAATAAGGTACCAACACTGATGAGTGACCAGATCATAAGCATTATTGTGGGTATGTCTCTACCTGTGTAATTGGTAATTTGATTCAATTTTCCTCTGCTCCATTCAATCCTGAGCACTTACAGTGTGCATCATTCCAGCTACATAACATCACCCATCATTTGCTTAAATCTGCCTAACAACGCTCTTTGAAAACCTCTCTAATATATACGCTAAGCAATTGACAATTGCTGTTCCCAAAAGTCCTCTAGGATTCATTGAATCTTGGAGCTACTATTAACTAATGATGGGACATCAGGCAGCTTATTTGCATCTGTACTTCAAAGCTCTATAATATGTAATAAATTTGTTCTGAAGAGTAATAATAACAGATGGTGGGTTTGTTAAGTTTTTAGGATAATGTCTGACAGTTAGCAAGAGACCAGTAAATGCTTCTTATTGATATTTTATCTTAAACACTAAAGTTTGATCTTATATTCCCTAGAGACCAAAGAAGAGCTAATATTAGGATCTCCTTCTACGTAATCTATTTCTGTGTTACAACAATAATCACACCATATTAATTTATCTAGTGAATATGTTTTATACAGACTTGAAGGCTCAACTAATGGGGGCATTTTCAAAGTTGAGCTGCTGCTGCTGCTTCTTCTGCTTCTGCTGCTTCTTCTTCTTCTTCTTCTTCTTCTTCTTCTTCTTCTTCTTCTTCTTCTTCTTCTTCTTCCTAGCTAGTGTCAAGTTGACAGAAAGCTAACTACATAGCACTTTTAATTTTAAAATGTACAAATGTATATTAGATATGTATCTTACATGTGCATCAACAACTTGTCTAACAGCACCTTGTTATATAAAGATATCTGTTAAGCATAGATTTAGATGGGCGGTCATCGAAAAAGACTGTTTTTCATTTGCATAGTATAAACTAGACATTTGTAAACTGCAAAAGTAAAACTGATTTTTAGATCATAACTAAAATGACATTTTCTATTGCATTAGTTACTTTCCTCGTTCTTGTGCAAACATGCCTGACAGAAACAACTACAGGAAAGAAAGTGTTGTTTTGGCTCAGAGTTTGAAGGTGCAGTCTATCAGTGGCAGGAGTCTGAGGCAGCTGTTCACGTTGCATCTTCTGTCAGGAAGTAGAGAGAGATGAATGCTCGCATACAAGTCCCCTTTTTGTTATTTCCTTTATACAGTTCAAGGCTGTCTTATGAAATAGAGCTATCCACATGCAAGATAGACCTTCCTTGTTCTGTTAACTGTTTCGCTAACATGCTCACTCACATAACCAAAGGCTTGTTTTTATGATGATCTTAAATTGTATCAAGTTGATAATCCAGGTGAACAAAAGCATCTACTCACTAGCTCCCACCAACTCCACCCTGCTCTTCCCAGCCCCAGAAATATCTACTAAGTCTTTTTTCATTTATCAAACAAAATGTATTTATTGCCCATAAATATGTATTTATATTCCACGAATATGAACCAGTTATTGTAAGTGCCGGGTGAGATGCAAGAATTCACCTGGCGTCAGCCACAGATCGCCTGCGAGAGGGGCAAGCCCTCTGACCCAACATGGCCCTGGCAGAGCGTGGTTATGTAGATCTGTGCTCACGCTTTCTCTTAAAAAGAACAACACGTGGCAGTTGATCTCTCTTTTCTCTTCTATCTTTCTCTTTCCTTCCCCTCTCCCCCTCTGTCTGTCTCTCCCCTACTCCCTTTTCTGGGTACCCAAACTCCCCAAAATTAACTCTCTCCGTGTGGTGGCATCTGGCAGTGAGTGTGTGTGTCTCTCCCCACGTGCAAAAAACTAATACTCATGACTGTCTTTCTTGTTAAGATTAATGTTAACTTCACAGAGCTATAAAATAACCCAATCGAACAAAGACAGGCAGAGATGTTTTCCCCTAATCGTCCTCTAGTGGAACAATGGCTGAAGAAAATGTGGTGCTTATATACAAAAGAATACAGAATACTGGTCAGCATATGGAAAAAGGAGAGAGACAGAGAGACCCTGCATTCACATAAACATCATGGAAATGAAAGTCATCATGCGGGGCTGGAGAGATGGCTCAGCGGTTAAGAGCACCCTCTGCTCTTCCAGAGGACCCGGGTTCGATTCCCAGCACCCACATGGCAGCTAACAACTGTCTGTAGTTCCAGTTCCAGGCAAACACCAAGGCAAATAAATAAATAAAGTTTTAAAAAAAAAAAAAAGAGTCTCCCTAGAAGGTGGGAAGAGCTCACACTTCTTAAAAAAAAAAAAAAAAGTCATCATGCTATGCTAAATAAGCCAGAAACAGACAAATACAACATGCTCTCCCCTACACAAGAAAACATACAACAATCTCATAGAAAAATGGATCAGAATCAGGTACAGCAGAGGGGGGAGAGTGGGTGTGTGAAGAAAAAACACAAGGAATGCAAACATATAGGAAAAGGAGTTCTGATGCTTAAACAACCTACAATATAATTCACAGCAAGAAGAGAACAAAAATTCCCAACTCATAAAATGATGAATGGTTAAAAAAAAAGGTTTTAAAAATGATGAATGGTTGAGAAGAGAAAAAAATACCAACCTGACCATTACATATTGAACCACACTCTGATAATTATACTGTACCACACCCATTAGCATCATGTTCAATGTGTCAATTAAAAGCAAAAAAAAAAGTTATAAGACAGCAGAAAAGGAAAAAAATGAAGAAAACTAAGAGTGATAACATATTATAAGCAATTGTTTTCAATTGTTTTCAATCTCCAGTGAGATACTACATGTAACAATATTATGTCATATTATCTGCCATAATAATTTTATTAAATTCATTGTTGTTTTTACATCCTGACTGCAATTTCCCCATAGCACCCTGAAATGAAAGCTTCATATCTCATCTGCCAAGTCTTAAGAACACACTTTAATTAGAAATTGAGAAGCTCCAATTTTAAGGCCGGTCAACCTAGAAAATAAGTAGTGCAGATCAGTGGGGATTTCCTGTCATTTAAAAAAAACTAAAACACACACAATAAAAAAAGTAAAAAAGCCAAATACAACCTTCAAGTGCTTTCAGTTATCTATGAGGAGCAGACAGAGCACCAGTCTGCTATCAAAATTGAAACTATTTCACCAAGCAGGTTCTTGAAGGGTATAGCCTGGCCCCAGCTCAAGACATTCTCTGTTTCATGGTCCACCAGCTTATGATTAATCTTTGCCACAGGCTTCCACTGCTTCAGAGTGACTTTATGCCTTCTCCACTATAATAGAATGACATTCCTAAAACTGTGAACCAAAACTTGTCTTTCTAACTTGGTTTCTGTCAATTATTTTGGTCATAGTGACACAAAGTAACTGACACATACTTCTACCGTAAATGATTCTTCAACAATTTTGCAATTTAACTTTGTATCTTTCTGCTCTCAAGGTAGAACTATTTTTTCCCAAACATG
Source organism: Sigmodon hispidus (assembly GCA_004025045.1). Taxonomy (NCBI): domain Eukaryota; kingdom Metazoa; phylum Chordata; class Mammalia; order Rodentia; family Cricetidae; genus Sigmodon; species Sigmodon hispidus. The sequence goes on from PVIH01001335.1 coordinate 154,895, forward strand.
TTAATGTTAGTATGAGTTGGGGAGACACAGAATCAGGCAACACAAGTGAAACATTGCTGTGCTCACCCATTGAGATTCAAATTCAGTATTCCAATATAGCAGAATTACAGAGAAGGGGAAATGATAAAATAAATATAGAAACCAGCATCCTCTTGATGAGTCTATGCTACAATCAGCACTTTGTCTCCTTTAAAAATATACATTTTACTGTTTCCACATAGATAACTTTACCTACAATAGCTCTTTGTGATTAGTAGTACTTTTTGTTTACTTCTTTGTCTTTTTTCGTTGATCATCAAACCCAAGACCTTGTATATCCTAAACAGGTATTTTCTGACAGAACTACATCCCCAACTACTTATCAATTTTTAATAGAAGAAAGCAAATTTTATTAGTTAATTTATTCAATAAATATTTGATTATTTCTCATGTATCATGGGTACTGGGGAAGTATCAGTAAACAAAACAGAAAAGATGTGTGGTAGAAATGCTCTCTGTATGCTGTAAATAAAGGACTGTTTTGGCCTATGCACAGCACTGTAGAAGTGAGTGGAGAATCAGAGGCAGGCAGGTAAGAGAAGGGTGGAGTTAGTCAGTCTCCATCCGACCCCCAAGAGGAACAGACATGTAAGAGGTACAGGTGAGCCACGGGCTGAGCCACGTGGTGAGTAGATTAATGGAAATGGGTTGAATTAAGATAAAAGAGCTAGCTAGTAATGTGCTTAAGACATGGGCCAAACAATATAAAGTATATAAGTGTCTGATTCGTTTCTTTGGAGGACAAAAGCCGCTGTGGACCAGATTCCAAACCTCCTACACGCCCCAGGTCACAAACTCCCGGGCCCAAACGACCTGGGGAAACTTTTTACAACAAAGATGTGAAAGGTAACAAAACCAAGGATAAATGTGCTTCTTTGAATGTCTGCTTCCTTTCATGCCACTTGACTGGTTTGATTTTTCTATGTGTCTAAGTGTTTGCCAACATGAATTTTCTGTGTAACCATGTGTGTACCTAGTGCCCAAGGAATCTAGAAGAGGATATCAGATCCCCCTGGAACTAAAGTTACAGATAGTTGTGAGCCACCATGTAGGTGCTGGGAATTGAAACCGAATCCTCTGACGAGTAGCCAGTGAACTTAAATACTGAGTGATCTCTCCATTCCTTTATTTTTGCTTTTAATATCTGAGCTCTAAGAGAACATGCTTAAATGAAAATTCTGTAAGTTAGCACTCCATTCCAGAAACATGCTTATTCCCAGGAGTAATATTGGTTATATAAGGTAAGCCCTAGGGTAACACTATAAAAATTGAATGGTTCCCATATGCTACCCTTTCCCTTTCTCCTCCAAGCACCTCCCCACCTGGATTCACATTACACCCAAATTTAGTCAGATCTGTGATGACCTTGAGTTGTCGTTTACTTAATACATTTATAGCTTATACTTGTTGTGCACCTGTGATTGCTTATTATCGACTTTTTTAAATTTTTCTTAGTGTGTGGACAGTTTTCTGGACTTTAGTCTCATTTTTCACTTTTTTATTTATTTAAAAAAATTTCCCATATCCACCACTGCTCCCTGTCCCACCTCTTCTCACAGTCCTCCCCCCCAGCCCCGCTCCTCACCTCCTCCCCTTCACTCCTCAGAGAGGGCAAAGAATCCCAAGGTGAGTCAGTTTCGTCTGGCATATCCAGTTGAAGTAGGACCGAGGTCCTCTCCAAGTATCAAGACTGAAAAAGGTGTCCTGTCGTCATCGTCATTGTCCTTGCCCCCTCCCGGCATGGGCTCTGAGTGGCCAGTTCTTGCATTGGGATAGACCCTGGTCTGAGTACACAAGGCTCCATATGTTGCTCGGTTCTGTAATGGCAATTATAGAGTGGTCATTCATATGATAATAGGAAAATGCCAATTTAGCTACCCTCTCCATTGCTTGGAGTCCTAGCGGGGCTCATCTTGTGGGTTCTTGGGCATTCCCTAGCACCAGGTTTCTCTCTAATCCAACAATGACTCCCTTTATCAAGATGTCCACTACTTTGCTCCCCACCTCTGTTGCCCCGCCATGCTCTACCATCCCATTCTTTCGTGTTTTCTTCTTACCTCCCCTTCTTGTCTCCATATGAAAGATACTTAGAGAACTACTCAACATCCTTATCCATCAGAGAAAAGCAAATCCAAACAACTCTGAGATAACATCTTACATCTGTCAGAATGGCTAATATCAAAAATACAGATGACAACCTAAGCTTATTGCTGGTGGGAATGCAAACGTGTACAGTCACTTTGGAAATCAGTGTGGCAGTTCCTTGAAAAACTGGGAATCAATCTACCTGATGATCCAGCAATACCACTATTGGACATATACCGAAGGGAACCACATTCTTACCCCTAGAGTATTAGCTCAACTGTGTTCATAGCAACATTATTTGTGATAGCCAGAACCTGGAAACAATCTAGATGTCCCCTCAACTAAAGAATGGATTAAAAAATTGTGGTACATTTACATAATGGAGTACTACTCAGCAGAAAAAAAAAAGACATCTTGAAATTTGCAGGCAAATGGATGGATCTGGAAAGTATCATACTGAGGGAGGTAACACAGACCTAGAAAGTTAGACATGATATGTACTTAATTTTCACTTTGTTAAGCAAAGGCATCTTATTTCTGCTGCTGTGCCGTTTTTGGGCTAACAGGTTTGTTATCATCTGGCCAAATCTTCTATCTCTGCCTCTGATCCCACTATCTGAATGTTGGGAATACAGACAGACACCACTGCATTTGGTTTTTATATGGATTCTAGGAATTGAACTAAGGCCATCAGGCTCATGTAGCAATAATTTTTTAGTCACAGAGCCCTGTCTCTGACCCCTTTTTATTATTTTATAAGTTCTTTGGCAGTCTAAAATATGCCATCGTAGGGTTTCTTATACTCCCTACTGAGGTATAGAACTTACCCATTCTTGAATTTTTTTTACTATACCATTAAAAAAAAGAAAGCTTTTTTATCCACACTGAGGATTGTGGCAAAGGGATTCAGAGGAATGTAGAGATACAAACTGGGTCTTGGAGTTCCTACATAAAAGGCAACTGGGATGAGAACTGGAAAAGGGGAAGTGCGGGAATTAAGAAATAGACAAAGAAAGGGAAAAAAGGAAGGAAGGAAGGAAGGAAGGAAGGAAGGAAGGAAGGAAGGAAGGGAAGAAGGAAGGCTTTTATATTCCATTCTATGACTCAATGGAAAAATGTCCTCAGACTCATTTTCTTGATATTCAACCCCATCACCTTCACTAAGATGAATCAGAGTTAGAGCACAAATAAATCTTTAAAAGTAAGCACTGTTTTCATCAGACTAAGACAGATTTAACATCTTTAAACGCTAAATTAAGACTCTGATTATTCTCTATGGGTGCCAGCTGAGGCCAGGCTGTATTCTCTAGGAACTGGCTACAATATTCTGGGGTCGATGTTGCCACCTAGTATGTAGAGTGCCGGTGGAGCTTGGCCAGGTGACTCAGCCTTGTCAAAACAGCTACTTGAAAGGCTGATCCAAGAGGATTTAAGGCCAGCTTCAGCTATATAACCAGTTCTGTACAGCTTTGTTATTAGGGAATACAGGGTTCTTTGTGCAGGTTTTTAGATTCTCAGATTCACTTATTTAAAAACAGGATCAGAAGAAAATTTGAGAACAATTTTATTAAAGTTAAAGAGTGAAACGATAGGGCAGGAACACTGGAAAATCTCAACAGCAGCCAGGAAAAGGAAGGTGGATGGAGGGAAGGAGAAAGTCATGCTTCTGAGTTAGAGGAGGGGAGGGAGGAGAGAGAAGAACAGAGAAAGAGAGACTGGGGAAGGGATAGAGAATGCACATCAACAGTTCACAAGTTTAGGGCAAGCAGGTTTAGGATTTGGAATGATTTCCATAAGAAAGGAAATAGAGAGTGAGAAGAAAAAAAATCATATTTATCAGGTTAAACTCAGAAAAGTGGGCAGACTTAGTGTTAAGAATCCATAAGCAACTGCTTTAAAGGGGGAGTTTCTTGGGAACACAGTTTATATCTTGCTAAGGGGACAGCTTTTCTTTTCATCTCTTAAACCTACCTAGTCAGATGTCTACATATAGATTATGCTTACACACGGTATTGCAAATTAAAGAAGGTGATCATGGTGTTTATTTATTCATTAAAATTGTGTTACTGTTCACAGTGGAAGGGCCTATATCCAATGGCCTGTAAGCGTGTTAATAATCTGACCAGCTACATTAGAGTTCAGGTAACTTAGCAAGATATGGTTTCAAAATAAATTGACTAGAATTCTGGGTATATAGTTCACAGAGCAATGCTCCCAGCTCCTGATGTTATTATATATCTGCAACATGGACAAATTAGTTTTGCTTGGAGCTTTGAGGATAAACTAGACAACTACATTCCCTGAAGCCTTAGGACACTGGACCTTAGTCCTTCCCTGTCTACCACAGCCACTCACTTCTCAACTGTTGTAAAATGATAACTTCCTAAATACACACCCACCCTGCAATGACTGTAAAGTTTAAGGGGACCTCTGTGTCTCTATCAGGCCCTTCACTACTGTGAGTTCTCTTGCCCCTCCCTTCCTTCTTCCTCCTTTCATTGCATATGTTCCCCAATCTGATTTACTTCTAGACATTGTGTGGGTTTTGCAATGACTGACCCTCAGAGAGCACTCCATCTGTCAGCTTTTTAATATGTCCTCCTTGGCCTGCAGCCATCTCCCCCGACTCCTTTCTTTGTAAATGGATTCTAAGTTGTTGAAGATTTAAGCAAATCTTCCCTTCCAGACTTCGTCTCACCTTTGTCCTGCTTTCTACCACCCTTACTCAACTTGATTTTGTTTATCTCCTTAAGAAGTCTTTGAAATTGTAGAAGTCTGTGAAGTTATAATTCAGTGAAGCTACTTTTCCTCTTCTCGCCTTCTGGGATGGTTTGTACTATGCAATTAAGAAGAAACAGTACATTGAGTTATCAGTAAACTCAGGATTAGGAATAGTAACAGAAGGGAGCAATGGTGCAGAAAATCTGAATAAGCAGATAATCTAAAATTATATCCTACTTAACAAGTATTATTTATTCAAATTTAAGAGGACACAAATAGGAATTAAATAGCAAATGCCCCAGTTATCAAAGATTTCTATTGTCTCCTGATGCCTATACACTTATATGAACAACTTTAGTTCAGAAGAACTATAATTTGGGAAGAAGTTGTACTAGGAGTGAGCACATATGACTTATGGACCAGGGAACGGAGTTTAGGCTCTGCTTTGAAATATCATGGCCTTTGATTTTATCCCACAAACTCAGCACCAAATGTGAACTGAGCATATAATATACATCTTTTATCTTTAAGCTACATAGTAACCTATTTTATATACCATGTGTAAGTTAGCTTGCAAGGGAACATTTACTTAATATTAAAAACAAAAGTTATTTTTTGAGTATTTTGGTGTCTGTTTTGGTATGTATTGTGAAGAGATGGTTGGGGGTTGAGATGGGAGTTGAGAAAAGCCAGTCTCTTGTTCTATCATATCCACCTGGTATCAAAAATACACTGACATATTTTTCTGGGAAAAGTGTTGCATAATGCAGTAACGTTTAAGATTTTAAATGTTTGGAACTTGTGTTTGGTAGCAAAGCATTCTATATATCTGCCTCTTTTATTTATGTAACTATTTCCTCTTTTATTCAGAAAGTCTGAGTCATTTGCAGGGCGGAAAATAAAGGATAAAATATGCAGGCAGCTTCAATCAAGTTACACCCAAGGGTGGCTTTGAAGCAGGATGCAAATGCAGGGAAAACGATGAACAGTGGACAGGAAAAAAATGATCTTCATTTCACAGTTTGATTGATGTATCACTCTATCTCAGAGTTAATAATCCTCAAACAATTCACATTTGTTTTAAGCCTTTTTATGCTTTCCAGCTGAAAACCTAGAATTTTCTAGTTCAGAAACCCCATTTACAGTAAAATATGTGTCTTAATTACCCTGTGTAATCCTAGTGGCTCCTAATTTTACTTTATCTGAATATAACCTCATCCCAAGCATCTCCACAGCCATCTTATAATCTCATTTAATTAAAAAGATAGAAAAAAATGGGGGAAAGTTTCCTTAGCAACCCTTCACAAGAGACTTAAGAAACACTAAAATGGTATCTATGATTATTGCTTAGGCACTTAATTACGACACAGCCTTGAGAATATATTCTCATTTGGGCATGTCTTATTCTTCTCCTGGGCAGCATCTCTCCTCTCTCTCTCTCTCTCTCTCTCTCTCTCTCTCTCTCTCTCTCTCTCTCTCTCTCTAACACACATTTCTAAAGTCTTCTGATAAACGGTGACTCTCTTTTGAAAAGTCCACATCTACGTTCTTATGCTCTATTTTTTTCTTGAGCTCCATTTGTGTGTGTGTGTGTGTGTGTGTGTGTGTGTGTGTGTGTATGTGCACTAACGCTTTATCCTTTCCCTGAGTGCCTGTTCACATAAAAATAAAATAAATCACAGCTCTGCTCCACCCTGGCTTATCTTGAAATTCCTGTCTGCATTAAATTCAAGTATCTTTTTTCACCTAAGTTTTGGTCCCTAAAAGACTAAGCAAAGTTCTCAAGCTGCTGCAGTTGACTTTCCTCCCAATTTCTATCCAAAGACCCAAATAATGCTTAAGTTTCATTGATGCCAAGGGTAGAAACACCCCAGAGTTTTCATAACACATTCCTGAGTCAGATAGAACAGTTCATAACTTGTATGGAGGCGGGAGCTGGGGCACAAATATGGAACCATCAATGTCCTGGCCACTCTTTTGCCCCCAGGATAGGCTCCTGAGACTCTGGTGAGGTGAAGCACCTCTGACATTACACTTAAAGGGAGTAACTTTATTTAGCAGTAGATTCTGGAACTAAAACACATTAGGGATGATTCCTAACACTATCTGTTCCTTTCTACCAGCTCCTTAAAGGATTCAGTTGATCATCTGTCATGTATAAAAATGACATTATCTCTCCCTTTTGTTCAAAAATTTCTAAGGACTTTCTATTTACTTGGAGTAACATATGAGGCCTTTACAATAAGTAGCAAACTACACATTCTGTCCCGGTCCATGTAGGGGTTCTGATGTGATCTTAGACCTAGCCTGACTTATACACTCACTTCAGGGTCACTAGCTTCTGTACCAGTCTTCAAAAGCTCTGGTCATGCCTCAGGACATCTAGCTATTTCTTTGGCCAGCAAGGTTTTTATACCATATATGCACATACGCCCTGTCTCAAATCTTGCAATCATTATTTATAACCAAAGTATATGGAGATTAAATTGTTCTAGTGATGTGGGATGTCTTTCTGTATGCTATGAGATGCATTATTACCATTTGTTAATAAAGAGGCTGTTTGGCCTATGGCAAGGTAGCTTAGAGGCAAGCAGGAAATCCAAGTGGAGATAAAAGACAAGAAGGGCAGAGTCAATGGGATCTGCAGGCTGCCACTGAGAACGCAGGATGTAATGAGACACAGGTAAAGCAGCGGAGTCATGTGTTAATACAAAGATTAATAAAAATAGGTTGAGTTAAGTTGTAAGAGCTAGTTGGTAATGAACCTGAGCCATGAGCCAAATAGTTTGTAACTAATATAAACCTTTGTGTGATTATTTGAAACTAAGCATCCATAAGGACTGCAGGTTTGAACAGGTCAGAAACTTCTGTATATGTTCTATATCCTCAAATAAATTTTAGTATTTACTAAAATCCAGTATAAGTTTCAAAATCTATAGCTGGGCATAGTGATGCATGCCTTTAATCCTGGCATTTGATAGTCAGAGGCAGGTAGATCTCTGGGAGTTTATGGCCTGGTCTACATGACACCACCCCAGTGGTTTTTGTTTTTTTGTTTTTTTGTTTTTTCTAGCAAAGGTGAATAGTTTTACTTTGCAGAAAATGAAGGAATAGCTTTCTGTTTTCATCCTTAAACTTGTCTCACTGTACATTGTCACAGTTAATACCGATTTTGTATTTCTTCTGCAGAGGGCATGTTCTTTTCATATGATGATGTGTCTCTTTACAATGGATGCTCTGTAGTTTAAAGCACAGTTTCTTACATGTGTTGAGCAAAGTTATGGCTATCTTACCAGAGTCCACCCTGCCAATGCAGTGCCATTGCTCAAGCTTTCCCAGAGCGCTCATGGCATCAAAGACAGCTTGAATCACTGTGGACCTAGTAAAAAGAGAAGGTACTAAGTCCTTTTGCAATTACAGGGCATTATTTAGCTAAAAATTGAAAATTAAATTTCACAAATGTTTTTAAACATCAGATAAAGCCATTTACATATGAAGCCAGGGTACTACTTGTACTTCAGCCTGTCCCTGTTACAGGAGGCATGTGATTTCTCTTTAGATAAGAATACCGATGTGATCAATTGTCTTTTCTTATGACTTCAGGCCTTTTTATTTCTTTCCTCATGTCATTACTTTCATAGACATGTCTTCCTCTGTATTATCCTCTCAGCTATTTTTTTTTCTGAATTTGACAATTATTCTCGCCTCTAACAACTCCAGATCCACCTTGAGTTAGTTATCAATTAGTAATGAGTTTAACTGCATCCCCCTTGGTGTGTGTGTGGTAGTGGTGGGGTACTTTTGATCTTCTTACACCTATCTTTCAAGTCTGGGATTATAGATGTAAACCATATACCTGATTTCTGATATGCTAGGGATTGAATCAGGGCTTTGTGAATGTTAAGCAAACTTTCTATTGAAAGAGCTACATCCTCAGTCTCTTTCTAACCCCTTAATATTAATTCAGACTTATACAATATTTGGCCACCTCACTAATATTAAAAAGTCCAGTAATTTTAATAAAAGAGCATTTAAGTTGTCCTGTGGTGGTTAGTCGATACTAAAAATAAGAAATGTTAGGATTTTGTGCGTCTTTTGGTATGGTTCGGATTTACCTGGTTATCTGGCAGCGGATTTCTATGGATGAAGATGGGAACATGGCATAAGACAGTGATAGATAGCAGGAGATGTTTAAAGCTGTCTTTATGCAGAAAAGAACGTTATTGTCAGATGGGTATCGTTATGATCAACAGAGACAGTTGTGATAACAGGAGTTATGATGGCAGAGATAGTTATAAATAAGCAGAAAAGGGGGAGGGAAGAGAAAGAGGTGAATAGGAGCGCTCCCAAGAGAGGAAAAAGGCAGAGAGAGGGGGATTCAGACGCAGGAATCCTGTTTTAAATGGGGCTTGACTCAGAGCTCAGAGAAGGGTGTGGCTTTAGAGGCTAACAAGCAGAATTTGTATTTTTTCATTAAAACATAAATGAAACATATTACCAGATACTTATTTATTAGAGCTCCATTTATTTCTGATTATAAACTAAATTTATCTTATATAATATAAAATATTATACAAAATTAAATTAAAATTAAAATTAAATAAAATATAATACAAAATATTTGAAATTGTATTTTTTTTCAAGAATCTGAAATACTTTTCCATTTCTGTGACTAAAACTGTTTGGTGAATCGGAAGACATTATTTTGTTAGACACAGATTTAAAGCCCGGAAGATGGCTCTGCAGGGAAAGGTACTTGCTGCCAAGACCAACAACCCCACCGTGATCCCTGGAACCCATATGATGGAAGGAGAGAATCAGCTCCCAAAAGCTTCCTCTGATCTCCACACTATGGCTTTGGCACATATTATGTTATCTGATTTCCTCAAAGTGACTTTCCATTGACTTATTCAAACTAAAATCCAATGCAATAAAAACTAATAGGATGAGTAAAATAATGTCACAAAATTATAATAATTTATACATTAAAGACAAATTCTTTCTCAAATTAGAGCTAGCTACTCCTCATACATTATAGTTGTGAAATCAAGCTGGCCAAAGATAAAGCAAAATTCAAAAGTAAGTTATTTCAAATATTCCCAGCATTAAATAAAATATTTCATGAAGTATGAACAATTGTATACCCAGGAGGAAAAATAGTTAGTCTGTTTAAAGACTATGCATTTGGGTTGTTTGAAGTATCTGTTTCCAGAGTCGGTAGCTGTAGCTCACTGATAGAGCATTTGCTTCACATGCGCTTATCCCAAGTGCCCCCTTTCCCCTAAAATATAATAAAACAAAACACAAACAACAAAGAACATTTTCCTTTTCTGTAGCCTTTTTACTTCTTGATATATACTGAACTTTTGATTATTTTAATTTAGAAAATAGGACTATCATAGTTATATGCCATAGGTAAATGTTATGCCAGATATGAATGGGGAATCATCCCTGGACCATGATGGCAGGTAAATGTGATATGACTCAAATATTTATGTCTAAATGTTTTTGCAAATTATTTCTATCTACTGAGAACTTCTTTCCTGACTAGCCTCTTGTCTTTATCAGACCCTAAGAATGAGCCTTCCTGTATTTGCATCCCCCTCTCCCTCCCTCCCTCCACCTCTCCCTCTCTTAAAGTGGATTTAATTTTTATGATCCATTCTCGCTGTTGTAAATGTATCCTGCATAGGAGCTAGGAAAAAGAACAGGAAGAGGAAACCATGGTTTTCTCTATAGGCTTGAGAGGAGGCGTGGCCATGGCAGGCTGACACTTGCTTTCTAGCATACAGTGCTTATGAAACCAGGAGCTCAATGCTTTGTTAAAGTAGCCTAGGCACAAATGACAGCCTATGTTGGAGAGGATGCGGAGCAAGGGGAACACTCCTCCATTGTTGGTGGGAGTGTAAGCTTGTTCAGCCACTTTGGAATGCAATATGGCAGTTTCTCAGAAAATTAAGACTCAATCCCCCCAAGGACCCAGCAATACCACTTCTGGGTGTATACCCTAAAGAGGCACATTCACCCTCCAAAGGTATTAGCTCAACTATGTTCATAGCAGCATTATTTGTAATAGCAAGAACCTGGAAACAACTTAGATGTCCCTCAACTGAAGAATGGATTAACAAACTGTGGTACATCTATCTACACAATGGAATACTACTCAGCAGTAAGAAAAAATGATACCCTAAAATTTGCAGGCAAATGGATGGTTTTGGAGAATATCCTCATGTGCAAGGTTTCACAATCTCAGAAAGATAAGCAGGGGATGTACTCACTCATTAGTGGTCTCTAAACAAACAAACAAGAAAAAAAGCCAAGCATGCCCAAGCTGCAAACCACAACCACTGAACAGCTTGGGATCAGAAACACCCTGGACTGATCCTTCGAACCCCACTCCAACTATAGGAACACCTGACTCACTCTTGAGGGAGGGGGGACAAAACTGGATTTGGCCAGGAGTGGAGACTGATCCAAGCATTATTGGGTCAGTGGGACCATAGGACTGTCTGCTCCCTGCCCAGGGAGAAGATGGGGAGTTGCAGAGAAGAAAAAATGACCTGATGTAGTGGGAGGGGCAAGGGACCTTGAATAAGGATATACAGGGATCTTACTGTTACTGGGTTTTATAATTCACAGAATAACATGTATCTTAAAATAGACATACCTCAGTCACTGTTAATTTTATGTAAATCCCAGGCCTTGTCTATAGTAAGGTATGGATTAGTTTATATTTTGGAATATTAGCATAAGATGGGTTACTTGTGTTTATGTTGTAATATATTTGTTTAATGATGCAAAAAAAGAAATGAAATTAAAGATTCACAGAGAAAAAAAAATAAAGTAGCCTAGGCAACCAATGTTGTCCCCTTGTTCTTCAGTCACATTACACCTACTTAAAAAATTATTCTTTGAGATTTTATTATAATTACATCATTCTACCCATCCCTTTCCTCCCTCCAACACACCCCTTCCTGTTATCATTCAATTTTTTTTAATTATTGTATATACATACACACACTCACATGTATATTTGCATGAAACTAATTTTCATTATTACCTAGGTACTAGACTGAAGTCTTCAAGGAAAAGATGTTTTCTATTTTGCAATACTGTCTTATCTTTAGAGTAGTAATTGATACAGTATAGGGAAAACATATGCTGAATTGATATATGAAGAAAACAGGTAGCAAAGAAGTTCACTGACTGTGAGGGGTAACACCAATGTTCTAGGCAGAGTTTTGATGACTTTTAAACAACTTTACTGCCAAAGTTTTTCTTTATAATTTTTTAAAAGTCTTACATTATCCTTTTATGTACCTACAAAGGGAGTAGTCACATTACAACAGGACAGTTATTTGTGGAAGAAATATTACAGACATATTTTGAAGTAACCATGACTTGGGCAGCTCTGAACTTTAAAGAAAAAACTGTCCCCTCAACTAAGAAGAAGTTTGGGTCCATAGAGTTCTGTAAATAAAGCATCATTCTACTCCTCAAAATTCTTCTGTCTCACCCCATCCAAGAAGGTATTTGCAACTTACTCATTCTGTAAAAGGGGAAATTAGGGTTTTGTTGTTATTATTTTTGTTGTTGTTGTTGCTATTGTTTTTAACTAGCAATACTGAGTACATGAAACACACTTCAGGGCAGCCTCTATGTTCAGGACTTGATCAATTCATGTTTTTGTTGTTGGTTAGTTGGTTTGGTTTTGTCTGTGTAGTTTTGTTATTTTTATTTATCTATGCATTCATTTATCTTAAAAAGGAATAAAAAAACATAAAGTTGAGTAGATTAGAGAGTGAGGAAGGATCTGGGAGGACCTGGGGAAGGGGCAAGAATATGGTCAATAAATATTGTATAAAATTTTTAAAAACTAAATATTAAAACCACCTCACCTCTGAATACTTCCTTCATATCTTCCATGTTTGTAAGTCATGAAATTGTTATGATTTTATATCTTTGTTTTTATTCTCTTGGTCTAGAACTCCTGTTGCTATTTTATTGGCCTTCTAAATGATTTTGAAAACTTTACTTAAAGTCCTCTCTTCAATAAGGATGCCTCTTCTTTCTGCAGTGTACATATTTTCTGATTTCTATTCACATATACTATTTCACATACTTAAAGCCTGACTTTTCTGTTTCTGTTCTTGTTAGACAGTGTTTCATACAGTTCAGGCTGGCCTTGATCTGCATATAGAGCCAAAGGTAGCCTTGAACTCCTGATCCTCCAGTCTCTCCTCCTAAATCCATGGGCCATTGGGCCTAATGGCTATGACCTTCCTCAAAACAAGAATTATGACTTAACATTTTTCTGTTCCCTTCTTGCTAGATACAAGTGCACAAGAAAAGTATTAGTGTAACAAATATTGATGGATGATTTTTTATTTATTAAATATTAATTTTAAAAATGAAAACTGAAAAGAAAAATGAAGGAAACTATGTTATCATGAAAAAAGGAAACTATTACCTTCCAGCCATAAGTAAGAAAAGGCATAAACTGGGAGACAGTTTCTGAAAATAGAGGGTAAGGACAGCAGTGTTTTTTCATGTGTGATAGAAGTAAAAAGTATTTTCCAAAGCTTGGTGGCATACCCTGTAATCCCAGCTACTAGGGAAACGGAAGCAGGATTATCAGAATTCAAGGCCTGCATACAGTATAGATGGTATTCAAAATTAGTCTGAGCAACCCAGGAAGATCCTGTCTTCAAATAAAAAAATCTAAGTGGGTGTAGAGAATATGACTTAGTAGTAGAGTGCCTTCTACAGAAATGCAAGGCTCTAAACCCAGTCTGCTATACAATGATTACTGCAGGAAAGAGGGCACAGGCATGCGACAGAAAGACTGTACTTGGCAAGAAAAGACATGTCTGGATGATGGAAGAGGATCATAAGGGAAAGTCGCTTGTCATCCTCCCTTTGGTCCTGCTGAGCTGACTACCAACAGAAGTATGGTTAAGACTGAGGATCCATTGATTAAAACAATTTTTTTTTCATCTTGTCTTAATCTAATTCAAAGAGCCCAGAGTGGCTGGGAAGACAAAATTGCCGGGACAAAAAGAGTCAAATATTCTTAGCAAATATTGGCAGTGCTCATTTACTCTTTATTGGTCCAGTACCCTAAAGGTTGGGGGAAACAATTCTAACCCAGAAAATATAATTAGTCAGCCTGCTGGTTTGCGTTCTAATTTAATCTGGGCAGCTGTGCCAGGAGCTTGTATTAGCATGACACTGGAAGGTGGAGAATGCAATTACCAAGCCATAGAGGAGAGAAGGAGCAGAAGGATCCTGATCAGAGTATGCCTGCAAAGGGGATGCAGTGTGTCATAGAGGATGAGGTTCCCTAGGGAGAAGGAAAAAGAAAGAGGCTTCTGACCAGGAATCAACAGTGACATAAATTTGTGGGTTTTTTGAGGAATTACGCATATATGTGCTTGCATGTATAGGTGTATGTGTATGCTTATTGAGTGTGTGTTTGTGTGGTGGCCGTGCTGAAGTGTCTAAGGAGGAGGATTTATAGCTGAGAACTGGTTCATTCTGCATGATGAATGTGAGTTTGAGAGTGGATGGATCCCTTCTGGGTCACTGTAGATCTGGGTTAAGGATTGTTTTAGTAAGTTATGTTTGAACTGCGGGAGTTGTTCTTAAATGTATTTCAGTGCATCAAGCACAATATAGAAAGCAGAGTAAGAGCTAAGTGCTGCCTACATGCTATTATTCCTTTCTGTTTAAGGCAGAATAGTTGTGATTTAAAGAGTACTCCTTAGATTATTTCCAAAGTGTTTACTTTGTGTTGAGCTCTGGCTAAGGAGTTTATTATCATACTGAGTCTTTACAAAGTCAAACAAGATATTAAATATTATAATCCACTCACTGAACAACTGAGGTTCAGGAAAATAAAACAAAATGCTCACAGACATATAGTTAGGAAATGTTGAAGGCAGTAACCAAATACAGGCCAGTCTGATTCTACTTTGCCGACTGACTATTGTTTTCTCCATTTATCCACCAGGAACTGGGCCTCATAACTACAGAGCCATTTGCATTAGCCGTAAATTTGACTTAGTGTCAGAAGTGAAAATAGACTTTCATCTCATGAGTTTGCTCTTTTGTGGGGTGCCTATGCAAGGGTATTGTTTGCCAGAGAGAGAACTGGATATTCAGAAATAAACAAGTGGAAACCAGGTTTCCTTACCCTCCATCTAAAGTTTCCACTAATGTAAGTAAAAAAGATTTAATGACTGTGCTGTCAGCTTATTTACTATGTAATTGTTTTACATATTCCCTATTCAATCATACATTTATTCTCTATGTCTTGTTATATGGGGGGGGGGGAAGAATGTCAAAGCTCTGCAGTTTGCCAAAACTCAAATACCTGTTAAATGACAGAATTGAGATTCAAATCCAACAGCCCAGTTTCTTATAACACCTCTGAGAAGCACACTGCCTTTTCCTGCATAGTGTCAACTCAATCTTTACATCCCAACAAATCTTCAAGATTCAATGACCCTTTGATACTATACCTCTAAGGTCCATAAAACAATCAGGCCTATGGGCTTATGATACTTGAAGTGTGGGAGATGCTAGGCATAGTGGCACAGAACTTTAATCCCAGCACTCAGGAGGCAGAGGCAGGTAGATCTGTGTGAGTTAGATGCCAGCCAGCCTGGTCTACATAGTAAGTTTGAAGACAGCTAGGCCCTGCGTAGTGAGACCTTGTCTGCAACAACAAAAGAGATGACATCTAGGAACAGGAGGTTGGGAATCACATTTTTTTTTTACCCTCAAAATGAAGTTTTCTCATGGCTCTCAACTTCTCCTCTTTTCGATAGAAACCTTTATAGTAATTCTTTTTCACACCCTACCTCTCTTATGGGTTATAAAAAAAGGTCAGAGAAAGTACCCAGCTTCTTTTTCTGCCTCTTGCAATTAAAATCTACTGTTCCATGAGCTTTTGCCCAGTAGCAGCTTCTCTCTCTCTCTCTCTCTCTCTCTCTCTCTCTCTCTCTCTCTCTCTCTCTCTCTCTCTCTGCTTTTAGAGGCAGAATGGTGAAGGAAGAGAGGACCTTCTGGCTTCTCAGGACTGACAGAGCCAGCCTTGGTCCTAATAGCTCAAGGGCACAGCATCTGCCCTATACCAAGGGGAGGCTTTTCTCTGGAGTCCCTGCCAATCTCCAGGGTTCTGGCAAGAGGAAACAGTGCACAGATGAGCCCTTCTCCTGAATCCTGTGAACACCACTGGGACACTGTACATAGTCCATGTGCAGAATGCGGCACCTTGATTTCATAGAACTTATCCTCAACACTCATCACCTCTCTAGCAGCTGTTCTTCTTTTTACTCTACTCTCTCAAATCCTTCCTCTTTATCTCAAAAGGGGACACAAACTAAAATAAGAGCTTTGAAAGAGGAAAAGTGCTTTTTCCACTATGTAGACACTAGGTTTTCATTTACAGGTGAGACAAATGCCACCTACTCCATATTCCCCCACCAGTTCACAGCGAAGTCACGAAGAAAATCTACAATTAAAAAAAAAAAATCTACTGGAAGAAAGGTTATCCATTTTCCCCAAGGTTTTGGTCCTTAAGAGACTACCCATGTGCTATAGATGTCCCTACACTCATGTACACACTAGTAGAACTAAGTAAATTTGATATTTTTTCTTAAAAAATGTACATGAAGTTGGTAGGATGAATGGGGATATATAGGAAGAAAATGGAAGAAATAAAATCTGCATTTTAAAAAATTCAAAATGTGATTATGTCAGTTGTGAGACAGTTGTGATAGACTTCAAAGTGCTTAAAGGGCAGCAAAATGATGGTCCCAGGCAGAAACATCTGAAGTCATACCCTGGATATCCAAAGAGACCTCTAGAGCCAACCTTGATTCTCTATCTGTGTAATGAGGATCTTAAGATTTCAGTGAAGGGATGTTCGGTGAGACAGCTGGGGGAAAGATTGTGCCAGGGAGCCTGAGCTTCATCACCCTTATTCTGTCCCCAAATAAAAGCCAGGGCTAAAGTTTTCAATGTATGTGTTTGTACAGTTTATGCTTTGCATTAAAGAAAAACAACAAAATATTTAATCAGAACCTGGGTTGCTGAGCCTAGAAGCATGCCCCCATCCTTACTACTGAGATTGTATGTGTTAAACTCAGGGTTCAAACATTTTTCGAAACCCAGTATCAGGGGTTCAGATGGAATGAAAGATAATGTAGAACTCCCATCTGTTTCGGTTCTGCTTCCGGGACCGGTGCTGTCTGCAGTGTGAGTCCCAGCACACTCTGTAGCAGGCGCAGATAAAGTCTGCCTGTCACCATACCCACAGCTGCTGCTAAGGGAATTTGCACAGCTACCCACCTCCACCTCCAATTGAGTGAACAGATAATGACTGGGGTCACTGATGGGCAGACTCAGACCCTGCCCAGAGAGGTGACAGGAGGCACACAAGCCCAAGTGCCACAACTGACCAGGAGCCACCTAATTGTGAACCACTGAAGCCATGGGCAGACACCAGTGCAAAAACTTACATAATAATACAAAAAACAACAAGGTAACTCCAGAAGAAAGTGGCGATCTTACAAATACAAGACCTGAACTGAGCAATGAAGAGGAAACAGAAGGAAGCAACACCAAAAATTCCTTTTTGATGATCATCGAAGCTCTCAAAGAAGATATGAAAAATAGCCTTAAAGAAATAGAAGAAAATACAAACAAAAAATTAGAAGAGATGAACAAATCTATGAAAGAAACATGCCAGGAACTAAAAGTTGAAATAGAAGCAATAAAAAAAGGCACAAAATGAGGCAAAGATGGAAATAGAAAATCTGAAGAAAAAAGCTGGAACCATAGATAAAAGCATAACAAACAGAGTTCAAGAGATGGAAGACAGAATCTCCGAAGTGGAAGACTCAGTAGCTCAAATAGATATATCAGTCAAAGAAAATAGTAAAATTAAAAAAGCCATAACTCAAAATGTTCAGGAAATATGGGACACCATGAAAAGACCTAATTTGAGAATAAAAGGAATAGAAGAAGGAGAAGAATACCAGCTCAAAGGCACAGACAATGTTTTCAATAAAATCATAGAAGAAAACTTTCCTAACCTGAAGAAGGAAATGCCCATAAAGATACAAGAAGCTTACAGAACACCAAATAGATATGACCCCCCAAAAAAGTCAGCGCGCCACATTATAATTAAGGCACAAAATATACAGAACAAAGAAAAAATTTTAACAGCTGCAAAAAAAAGGGCCAACTCACATATAAAGGCAGACCCATCAGAATAACACCTGACTATTCAATGGAAACAATGAAAGCTAGAAGGGCTTGGTCAGAAGTTATACAGATGCTAAAAGAGCATGGCTGCCAAACTAGAATACTATACCCTGCAAAATTATCAATCACCATAGATGGAGTAAACAAGGTATTTCAGGACAAAGTCAGACTGAAAGAATATCTATCTACCAATCCAGCACTACAGAGAGTATTAGAGGGAAAACTCCAACATAAGGACCCCAGATACACCCACAAAATCACAAACAATCAATAATTCCACAGAAGAATACCCTAGAGAAAGGAAATACAAACAAGTTATCACCAAAAATGGCAGGAAATATGAATCAATGGTCACTAATTTCCCTTAATATCAATGGTCTCAACTCTCCTAACTAACTCTCCTAGTGTGTTAGGTCTCACACACTAACAAGATGGATACAACAACAGAAGCCATCCTTCTGTTGCCTACAAGAAACACACCTCAACAGCAAAGAAAAACACAGGCTTAGAATAAAGGGTTGGGAAAAGATTTTCCAGTCAAATGGTCTTAAGAAACAAGCAGGGGTTGCAATCCTAATATCTAACAAAGTAGACTTTAAGCTAAAAGCAATTAAAAGGGACCAAAATGGTCACTACTTATTCATCAAAGGAAAAATTGGTCAAGAGGAGATTTCAATCTTAAATATTTTTGCCCCTAATATAAGGGGACCTACTTATGTAAAAGAAACACTGCTGAAGCTTGAATCCCACATCAATTCTTACACCCTAATAGTGGGAGACTTCAATACCCCACTTTCAACCCTGGATAGATCAACCAGACAGTCTCAATAGAGAAATAAGGAGTCTAAAAGAGGTTATGATGCAAATGGATTTCATAGATATCTACAGAACCTTGCACCCAAATGCAAAGGAATAGACATATTTCTCAGCTCCTCATGGAACTTTCTCCACAATTGACCACATAATTCGTCATAAAACAAATATCAACAGATACAAAAAAAATGGAAATAATCCCTTGTAACATAATGGACACCCAGGGCCTAAAGTTAGAATTCAACAACATCAAAACCCAAAGAAAGCCTACCACCTCATGAAAACTAAACATCACTCAGCTGAACCATCTCTGGGTCAAGGAATAAATTAAGAAAGAAATCAAAGTTTTCTTATAATTTAATGAAAATGAATCCACAATGTATTTGAACTTGTGGGACACAATGAAAGCTGTCTTAAGAGGAAAATTCATAGCGCTAGATGCCTACATGAAAAACCTAGAGAAATCCCACACTAGAGACCTAACAGCTCAGCTTAAAGCCTTAGAACAATTAGAAGCGAACTCACCTAGAAGGAGTAGATGGCAGGAAATAATCAAACTTAGAGCTGAAATCAATACAATTGAAACAAAAAGAACAATACAAAGAATCAACGAATCTAAGAGTTGGTTCTTTGAGAAAGTTAACAAGATAGATAATCCTTTATCCAAACTAATCAAAAAACAGAGAGAGAGTGTCCAAATCAACAAAATCAGAAATGAAAAGGGGGACATAACAACAGACTCCCAGGAAATACAGAGAATTTTCAGATCATATTTTGAAAATCTGTATTCCACAAAAATGGAAAACCTAGAAGAAGTGGACAGCTTTCTGGACAGGTACCATCTACCAAAATTAAATGAAGATCAGATTAATTACCTAAACAGGCCTATAACCCTTAAGGAAATTGAAGCTGTCATTAAAAACCTCCCGAAAAATAAAAGCCCTGGCCCAGATGGTTTTAGTGCTGAATTCTATCAGACATTCAAAGAAGAATTACTACCATTACTCCTCAAAATATTTCACATAGTAGAAACTGAAGGAATATTACCAAATTCCTTTTATGAGGCCACAATCACCCTAATACCCAAGCCACTCAAAGACACAACAAAGAAGAATTACAGAACAATTTCCCTCATGAATATTGATGTGAAAATTCTCAACAAAATTTTGGCAAACTGTATACAACAATGTATAAAAGATATCATCCACCACGACCAAGTAGGCTTCATCCCAGAAATGCAGGGCTGGTTTAACATACAAAAAACTGTAAATGTTATCCATCATATAAAGAAACTAAAGGAACAAAACCACATGATCATATCCTTAGATGCGGAAAAAGCCTTTGACAAAATCCAACACTCCTTTATGATTAAAGCCCTGGAGAGATCAGGAATACAGGGAGAATACCTAAATATAATAAAGGCGATTTTCAAGAAGCCGACAGCCAGTATCAAACTTAATGGAGAAAAACTCAAAGCAATCCCACTAAAGTCAGGAACTAGACAAGGATGTCCTCTCTCCCCTTATCTATTCAATATAGTTCTCGAAGTTTTAGCTAAAGTAATAAGGGAACGAAAAGAGATTAAGGGCATGCAAATTGGAAAAGAAAAAGTGAAGCTATCTTTATTTGCAGATGATATGATTGTATACATAAGTGACCCACAAAATTCTTCCAAGGAACTGCTACAGCTGATAAACACTTTCAGCAATGTAGCAGCATATAAGATTAACTCAAAGAAATCAGTAGCTTTTCTATACACTAAAGATAGAAGAGCTGAAAAAGGTATAAGGGAAATATTACCCTTCATAA
>PVIH01001335.1:175736-243184 GCA_004025045.1 Sigmodon hispidus
GATTGGTAGGATCAACATAGTAAAAATGGCAATTCTACCAAAGGCAATCTACAGATTCAATGCACTGCCCATAAAAATCCCAACACAATATTTTTTGGACCTTGAAAGAACAATACTCAATTTCATTTGGAATAACAGGAAAGCCAGGATTGCCAAAACAATTTTACTCAACAAAAGAACCTCAGGAGGTATCACCATCTCTGACTTCAAGCTATACTATAGAGCTACAGTAATAAAAACAGCCTGGTACTGGCATAAAAACAGACTTGTGGACCAATAGAATAGAATTGAGGATCCAGACATTAATCCAAAAACCTATGAACACCTGATCTTTGACAAAGAGCCCCAAAACATTCAATGGAAAAATGATAGTATATTTAACAAATGGTGTTGGCATAGCTGGATGGAAGTGTGTAGAAAAATGCAAATAGAACCGAGCCTGTCACCCTGCACAAAACTCAAATCCAAGTGGATCAAGGACCTCAACTTAAACCCAGCCACTTTGAACTTGATAGAAAAGAAAGTGGAAATACACTTCTACGAATTGGCACAGGTGACCACTTCCTAAATATAATACCAGTGGCACAGACACTAAGACCAACAATCAATAAGTGGGATCTCCTGAAGCTAGGAAGCTTCTGCAAAGCCAAGGACACTGTCAATAGGACAAAATGACAGCCTACAGAATGGGAAAAGATTTTCACCAACCCTACAAGTGATAGAGGACTGATCTATAAGATATATAAAGAGCTCAAGAATCTAGAGCCCAAAACCTTGAATAACCCAATCAAAATTGGGATACAGATCTCAAAAGGGAATTCTCAGCAGAGGAACTACGAATGGCTGAAAGGCACCTGAAAAAGTGCTCTTTATCTTTAGCCATCAGAGAAATGCAAATCAAAACAACTTTGAGATACCACCTAACACCTGTTAGATTGGCTAAGATAAAAGGCACAGATGACAGCCTATGTTGGAGAGGATGCGGAGCAAGGGGAACAGTCCCCCATTGTTGGTGGGAGTGTAAGCTTGTTCAGCCCCTTGGAATGCAATATGGCAGTTTCTCAGAAAATTGAGAATCAATCTCCCCAAGGACCCAGTAATACCACTTCTGGGTGTATACCCTAAAGAGGCACATTCACACTCCAAAGGTATTAGCTCAACTATGTTCATAGCAGCATTATTTGTAATAGCAAGAACCTGGAAACAACTTAGATGTCCCTCAACTGAAGAATGTGTTAACAAACTGTGGTACATCTACACAATGGAATACTACTCAGCAGTAAGACAAAATGATATCCTAAAATTTGCAGGCAAATGGATGTATTTGGAGAATATCCTCCTGAGCGAGGTATCACAAACTCAGAAAGATAAGCAGGGGATGTACTCACTCATTAGTGGTCTCTAAACAAACAAACAAGGAAAAAAGCCAAGCATGCCCAAGCTGCATACCACAACCACTAAACAGCTTGGAATCAGAAACACCCTGAACTGACCCTTCGGATCCCACTCCAACTGTAGGAACACCTGACTCACTCTTGAGGGAGGGGGGACAAAACTGGATTTGCCAGGAGTGAGACTGATCCAAGCATTATTGGGTCAGTGGGACCATAGGACTGTCTGCTCCCTGCCCAGGGAGGGGATGGGGAGTTGTGGAGAAGAAAAAATAACCTAATGTGGCGTGGCGGGAGGGGGAAGGGACCTTGAAAAAGGATATACAGGGATGGAAAAAAAAATTCAAAGGGAAAGCTGAACACAAAGTAAATATATGTGTAGCATTCTTATTTGCATTATCACCCTTGATAAGTCATGCTCATGATTTTTATCTTCTTTATAGTTATTGTTAACTTATCAGCATTTTAAATTCATTTTTTTACTGTTTTTCTTGATAAATACAAAATAAATAAAGAAGAAAAATAAATAAATAAAACAAAAAATAAAAAAGAAAGATAATGTGTATGAGCTAGAGGTACAAAAACTTCCCTCTCCTTCCCTCCCTCCCTCCCTCCGTCCCTCCCTCTCTCATTCCCATCTTCCTTTCCCTTTTCCTTCATGGTGTTATTTTTAAACATAGCTCTAACTTGATCTCAATAAGCTCAATTTTTAATGATTTCTCATTAAACATGCCAAATTTCCCAAATCAGCAGTTGTAAGTGGAAACTTTGATAAGGAACAGGATGTTTATATAGCCTTAAAATATTTAAAAGAATTAATAATTTTAAAAGAAAAACTATAAGTTTATAGGAGAAGAGAGAGGGTATGGCTACAAACATCCGTAGAGGGCAGAGCTTCCCCAGGTGCTTCCTGATACTGTACACTTAGGCAGATACATACACACAACAACCACCTGTCCAAATTTGATTACATGAACTATGGAGAAATCAAACTGAAAGACACTCTACAAGGCCACAACACATTCTTCAAAAATGTCAATTTCAATATCATGAAAAGTGAAAAAATATAAAAGAAGAATTCTGGACTTAAGAAGACAAGGAAAAATTAAAACCGTAGGCAACACACAATTTTGAACATAATCAGGAAAGTAAAATTTTTGTGCATGTGTGTGTGGTGTTTTTATATGTATGATGTTTGTGGGATTGTGCTTCCCAGTGTGTGAGTACGTAGACAGGGCTTGATATGTAGATGTCTACTTCAATTGCTTCCCAGACTTCTGTTTTTTTAACAGGCTCTCTCATTGAACCAAAGCTTGTCATCTGGATTCACATGGCTATCCTGTTAAGTCTAAGGATCTGCGGATCTCCACCCTCAATCAGCAGGATTGCAGGCATAAAGTGTTCCATGCAGTTTTACTAGGGTGCTAGGGATCTAGACTCCAGTCCTTACGCTTGCCCAGGAATCACTTTAGTCATTGAACCATCTCCCCAGCCAAGAAAGTAAACTTTAACTAAGTCTGCAAGTTAGAGTTAGATGATAATATTGCATCATTGTGAAAATTCTTGATTTTTCTTAATTATAATTTAGCTATGAAATCGCTATGAAAATCACCATCATTGTTTTAAGTTGAATGTCAAAAAAAAGTCTACAGTCCATTCTCAGAAAGTTCAGGAAGAAAGTATAAAGCATATTATAAGGCAAGAAATTAATAATCATAATTATATTGACAGACATAGAGTTAAAACCTCCAAAGTTTAAAATGCTTTCAAAGTAACTGGGTATTTCTACCAAATTTAGATCCTGAGGGAAGGCACTGAATTCCCTATATGTAGCCTCACATCATGTCATCTCAGAGTTTACTCCTTTCTCTGAGTACTAACAGTGTAATCACTTGATTTTCCCCAAATCTATGCAGCATTTTCCATCTTAGAATGTGCTCTCAATTAGCATTCATTTGTCTAGGCAGCCCTTTTTTATGATGCTTCATCTTTGAAATTCTGTTCAACTTTGAGCATCCTTAATTAAATATAAGCAATTTAATAAAGGAAATCTCTTTAGTTGTCCACTTAACTACAAAGATATCCCTCCAGTTATTTAAATTAGCTAAACACACTTGTCCACATGCAGCAAAAAAGGTTCTGCTCCGGTTTAGGCCAACCTGGGAAGTAAGACTTGTATAATTGTGCTCTCGGAAATGGGTGTCTGCTGCCACCTGCTGGTCTTCAACAGTACATCAGCCTGAGTGTTTTTAGGTTCAGATTTGTAGGAGAGAAAAATCTGATAAAAGAATTCCATTTAGTTCATCTGTTGAACATAGTAACTATTTAAGAAATTAATCTAAAGAGAGTTAATGAACATTATTTTCAAGTACTAGTCACTAATTGATATTACTGTTATAAGCAAACAAACGCAAACAATCTCTCACTTCATCATTTTACAATTAAGAAACAAGGGGCTAGAGAGATAGATGGCTCGGCAATTAAGAACAATGACTGTTCTTCTGGAGGACCTGAGTTGGATTCCCAGCAGCCACATGGTGGCTCACAACTGTCTGTAGTTCCAGTTCCTAGTTCCAGGCAAACACCAAGACAAATAAATAAATAAATATTTTTTAAAAATTGGGAAATAAAATCTGGAAGGAATGCAGAGTGAGGTTTGAAGAGCTGGCTCTTGTTCCTCACCCTTTCTCTGATCACATCAGAAGAAATAAGGTGAATGTGAACCGCCGCCGCCGCAGGAAATTAGAATTGTAGGTGTAGAGAGATTTACGATGATTAAATCACACACATACCCATCCCAACTCCAGTCTTCAAAGACCCTCAGGACATGCTACAGCGGCAGAGGCTAGATATGTGCTTAAACAGGACAAGCACCTACGGAAAGGAAGTCACTTTTTTAAAAAACCATGTATACGACTTTATAATTTAGTTTCACTTTCTCCAGTAGCTCCTACAGACATCTTCTGATGAGAAATCAGCTATTGTCTCATTTCCTCCGAGAAACTGATACAGAAGACGGCATTCTACAACACTCCTTCCTTTCCTCTGGCTCTTTAATTCTCTTCTGTCTCCTCATCCACAGTGTTCTT
This sequence comes from Sigmodon hispidus, assembly GCA_004025045.1. Taxonomy (NCBI): domain Eukaryota; kingdom Metazoa; phylum Chordata; class Mammalia; order Rodentia; family Cricetidae; genus Sigmodon; species Sigmodon hispidus. Next base: position 180,217 of record PVIH01001335.1, read on the forward strand.
CCACCCTTGGAGGTGGGAATACAGATGTCCTGTTTCTGCCTGAGCACTCAATGGTTACTTATTCTTATCACTTTGGCAGTTATGAGTCTCTGCATTAACTGCTGTTCTGATCAGCATGTTTTGAAATCTTAATCTCCAAGGTGATGACATTAAAAGACAAGATGTTTAGTAAATGATTAGTTCATAAAGATAAAGGCTTTGTGAGTTAAATTAATATCCTTGTAAAACAAAGTTTAGAGAGCTAGATGTCCCTGGTTGCCACATGAAGACAGAACAGACAGTTATACACGAACCAGGCTGCTGCTCCTCACTAGACATAGAATGTGGCCTCAGTTTGACCATGGATTTCCAGCCTTCAGAACTAATAAAAACAGATTTCTTTTGCTTACAAACCACCCACTTTATTTTTATTTTAACAGTCTGTTGTATGACACTATTTCTAGTGAGACCTAAACAAACATTGCCTCATCCTGGATAGGGAACAAAGGACAGACCTAAGTAAGGGTATCATCCTGTCCAACATGGTGAACCAGTGAGTTTTTTCGAGGTTACTTATAGGACTATGGGTAAGGGATTATTTAGAGAAACAGAAATAACTCAAGATGGCTACATCACTAAAACCCCACCTCAGTGTGGGTGAAGCTCATGAAAATTGGAAACCTGGAGCACACTGCACAGCCTACAAGAAGCTGGCTAGAACTGAAAGTTTTTTCCAGGCTGCTCTTTTGGCCTCTGCCTCTTCAGCAGAGGTTAGGATCGGTTAGGATCAGGGTGTCTTTCAACAGTCCTTCCTGGTTAATCTGCTTGTGGAGGAAGAAAACAAGCTAATCCAGTCTGTTTCAGGGACTTCTGTTTACTTCCTGAATTTTAATGAGCTTCTTTTCAAGAAGGAATGTTTCACTTGGCTCTAGAACATTCCAGTCTTAAGAAGCTTCCCTCCAAAACCTAATGTTTTATTTCAGAGTAAATTGCTACACAATACAGCCCAAAATGACTAGGAAAGTTTCAACTCTAAAACTTAGTGTCAAGTTACTCTTTAACCTCAGAACAGCCTCTTTTTCCTTCTCCCTTACCTCTTTTCCTATACTTTATACCACATATGTGATGAAAAGGCAAGCCTTCTAGAAAAAGCCTTTTTTCTAGGTCGATCCAATTTTAAACTATTCAAGCCTGTAGTTTATCCAAGCAGATTTTTGTGGTGAACTTTCAGGGAAATTGGCCCCCACACTATATAATCTCTAAACGGTCCTTCTGTACTGCTTTTCCACTTTTGTTTCATCCTATGGCCTTGGCCTTGATATAAAACACCATTTGAATTCATTTGGGATCGCCACAAGCCCCAGTATTTGTGAGCTGAAAGAGTGTGAACAAAAGAGAGATGGTCCACGGTCCACCAGCCAATCAAATAGTGCATGTGAATATGTCTAAAGGCACAAATGCCGGCATATAACACAGAGATAACAGAAGCAGGAGACAACTTTCCAAAACTAGCACCCTCAATTGATATGGGATGTCTTTCTGTATGCTGTGAATATTATTGGTTAATAAAGGGACTGTTTTGGCCTATGGCAGAGCATCTTAGAAGCAGGTGGAAAATCTAAGGATAGATAAAGGGGAAGGAGGGCAGAGTCAAGAGAGACAAGATCCAGCCACCAAAGGAGCAATATGTAAAGAAATTCAGGTAAGCCAAGGGCCATGTGGCAAGACAGATTAATGGAAATGGGATGAGTTAAGATGAAAGAGCTAGCTAGCAATAAGCCTGAGCCATAGGTCAAATAAAATGTAATTAATATAAGCATCTGTATCATTTTTAAGAGGCTAAGCAGTGGCTTGTGGGTCCAGACTATGGAGCTTGACTGGGCCAAAACTCTTACTACACTCAATTATATCTCAAAAAAATGACAAAGCAGTGTTTGTTAGGTTCCTGTATGAATATAGCACTATGCAGGGGGGGGGAGGAAGAAGAAAGGGAGGGAAGGAGGAAGGGAGACAGTAAGCAACAAACATAGGCAGTCAGTCAGAAAAATAAAATGCTCCATCTTCCTTGAAGACACACATTTCAAATCTGTTTATGAAAATTTCCAAGAAGTTAAACTTTAAAGAAAAAGAATCTCAACATTTTAAAACCTCACATTTCCCCAACTTATCTGACTACGGTACAGTATAATATTTAAAAGATAGTGCTTCCTTTTCAGATGCTTGTGCCCATGGATGTGGGCATGCACATATACATAGTCATGTGGCAGGTAGCCAGTACCATAGCATTAGTGGACTAACTATCTGGATTTCTGAAAGGAAATCTTGTGACTGGTTGTTCTTCAGTTCTGCAGGACTTAGATTTATCTAGACAGAGGTAAGAATTTCCGTGCTCTGAGAGAGAGATTCAGGAGAAGGAACAGGCTAGTAGAGTGAGATGGCCCCATTTCTCAAGATCTTTCATGCCCAGAGGTAAAGAAAACTTTATCTTAATGGGCATATTGTTTCTTTCAAGAAACCCCTGATGAGCACCTACATTTCCTCCTCTCTATTCCCAGTCTACAGCCCAGGCTGGCCTGGGAGTCACTGTGTGGTGCTTGGCAATCCTTGTGTTTCTGCGTTCCAGGTGCTAAGATTAGTATCAGGAGCCCTATATCTGGCTCTCCTTCTACTTTGGTCCTTTGATACGTGTGGAAAATAAATCATCAAACATCTCACATGAGCAGTTTAAAGAAACAGATTCCTACACAAAGTAGCTTTTTTCATATTTATTATAGGAGTCCACCTCTGAATAGAGCAGATGTCATGCATCTGGGCCTGGGCAGGGGACCCCAGCTGCTAAGGCAGAGCAGGGCTCTGAGCAGCAGCTTCTATATCATGGGGTAGCCTCTCTGGGCAGCTGTCCTGGCTTTGCCCCAGGTCTGGGCAGCCTTCCAAATGAATCTCAGCTCTTCAGCTTCAGACTTGTGCTTGGCCCCTCCCATCTGTCTGATCAGAGCTCAGAAATTTTTCAAGTGTTGCATGTGTACAGATATTATTCAAAAGTGATATATATTTGGCTTAAGTGAACAAGAGTCTTTAATACATTTTATCTTACATTTATAATAATTTTTGACAAATATTTTACTAATGTCTTCATTCTCCATAACAAACCACATGCTAGGTGTTAGATAATAAAAAAAAAAATATTGGTGTAGATGCTATAGATTTTAAAGCTAAGAAAATCTTAGTGGATTATTTCTCTTTATAAGAAGAAAATAGTGATATTCAATAAAAATCAAGCAACTGATATATATTTATACTAAAATCACATGGACCTTATTCCAGCTCTGTGCTTTTGCCAAATTCTACAAAGAATAAAGGAAGTCACTTTTAACAACAAATTTGCTATAAGATGTAGCATCAAACCTTTGAAGCACACATACAGGTGATAAATACTTGTTTGGTTCCCTTAGTATAAGAGTTTTTGTTTATAATAAAAAATAACAAAAAAAATTAAATGCTGACATCTTGAATGGCATCAACTTCATAAATGTCAAGTGACTTTATTTTCATGAGCTGTGTAAAAACATTATCAGTGATGTCTGTGTTAAATATAGTCAGAGGATGGAGGCAGGGCAGATGAAAGACAGGGAGCAGGGTATCAGAGAGAGCAGAAGCCTAATCAGCCACAAGGTAAGCATAGAGAAATACATAGAAAGCACCGTCTATCTTCCTGTTTCAGCAATTGCTTGTAGAAAGAGAAAACATTTTTTTTCTTTTTAAAAAAAAAGTCAAGTAGTAATTTTCTTTTTTATTAATCAATATCTTTAGAAATTGTTTGTGAAAGGCTTTTTGTAGAATGTATTGGAATAAAGTGAAAACATTTTATTTTAGAAATATTGAGACTCGCTGTGAGATCATCATCCCCATTTTGAAACCAGGAATACTGAGGCCTGCAGATGTTACATGTCCATGACTGAAGAGCAACTTAGAGCTAGACCATCACTCCAAAGGCTGATATTCTAACAATGATCAGTGTTCACAGAAGGTGGACATTTTGGCCAGGACAATTATTACTTTATTTATGTCTGTATGAATATTTTTTATTTCTTTAGCCAAATTTAAATTGTATCTGGTGCTCAGAAAATCTGATTAAGGTTTATTTCTTCTCATGTCATCTTCTGAATGCCTGAGTGCTCACACAGGATCATGCTAGTAAGCTGTGCTCTAAGAGTCTCCTTTTACAATCACAATAAAGACTTACTCTCGTCCTATAAAGACTTATTTCACTTTCATTGGTTCTTCTTTCACAAGTTATTGTATTTATTTATTTATTTAGATTTATTTATAAAATAAAGTTCTTTTTCCCCCATGTATCCCCTTGTTCTCCCTCCTTTCCCCCTCCCAATCCCTCGGTCAGTCTTCAGCCTCCCTCCTCCCTACCCCCCATCCCCTCCCCAAAAAGGGCAAGAAGGGTGGATCAGCTTGGCATCCACTCCAGACAAGTCTACTTTCCTCATCTTAATGTCAAGACTGAGGAGCTCACTGAATCAAGAACAGCCACTGGGGAAACTTCAGGAAAAGTAACTAGACCCTCCAAGGACAGGCAACTGTCCACTGACATGGGCAGTATGTGGAGCCTCGAGGGGAGGGATCAGACCGTGTTTCTATGTGTGGACTGGCACCTTGGAGCCCATTTCTTCCAAAAAAGCACCTAACCCAGTCTTGACAATTATTTCTTATTCTGAACAATTACATGCTTTCAAAGATATCTTTGCCTTTCAGACACTAAATGCCAATATCAGTATCTTAACTCTATGAATGATAAAATTTCCTCATATGTTTCCAGATTCCTAGTTGGCATGGCTAATCTTCATATACAAAAACATGTTAAAAACAACAATAACAAAAGTTAAAGAAAATAATAAATTCCTTAAACTTGAAGTTTAAATGAAATTTAGGAATTTCTCAATTTTTACAGATAATTTGGAGATGAAAAATCTATTAGTGAAGAATAGGAAGTACTGGGCTTGTAATAGGTTCAATTTTTTTTTCATATATAAATCTATCTTATATTAGAAAATTTGTTTGACATTTTTATCCCTGGCTATTTTTGTCCTTATGATAGGGTGGAGGTTTAAAGAGAGAAGAGATGGAAAATATAATTATCATTTTCTTAAGTATAGTTAGAAAAACAATCTGTAGGAGAGCCACTGAGGCGGCTCAGTAAGAAAAAGTGCTTGGGGCCAGGCATGATGCCCTGAGTTTGGTCCCTGTAACTCACATGCTGGTAGAAAAAAACTGATTCCCATAAATTATCTTCTGACCTTCACATGTGAACTGTGACATATGTGTATCCATGTGTGCATGCACGCATGCACACACATACACACAAAACAAGTAAATAACAAACAAATAAATAAATAATGTGAAAATATTAAAATTTTACTTCCATATTATATATTGTTCAGCAGGGCCCCAGAGGTACCCAAAACAATACAGGCAATTAGCATTATTCTTATTTACCCACTATATCCATATGGTAAGGCCCTATCCCTGAAGACATCACATACTTTAGTTTCAAGATACAGAAAACTCAATCAAATGGAACCGGAATATCTCTGATGGCTGACTTTCATAATTCTGGAAGATTCTATAAAGGCTGATGAAAGAAAAAAAAAGCACTAGTGATCTTACCCTGCATTATTTAATATTGACCTGCCAAGTAGATGCATCCATTTAGTACAATAATAGTAGACTATTTAAGGAAATTATCAACTGTTCTGTTGATTGGATCTGAAATTTTTTTCATAGGAGGAAATTCATGCATGATACTCATGGTCAAAACATATGGCCTAGGTAAGTCACAGATCTTATGAGAGATTTATTGTTAATGTTGTTTGTCTAAATGGCTAAGTTATCAAATGCTTTCTAAATGTTTATAGATTGATGTTGCTCCCAACTTTGATCAGAGAACTTAATTGGTAGTAGTTAATGCAGAGATACATTACTGTTCAGAGAGCCAAGAATGGTGGACTGTGAGTTTGTGGGACATCTGTATAAACCTCTATTCTGGAGTTCAGGGAACTTCATCAAAGAGGGAAACAATGTAAGAAGCGGAGGATGGTGAAGGGGTGATATGAAATACTGTTCCCAGGACTGCTGCACACATGAACTCAGTACAGCAGTTATTACCCATGCAAGATCTATAGACAAAACCAAACCAGTTAAAAATTCCTGCATAGAGGGAAAAGGACTCGCAGGGCACCATCACTAGCTGAAGAGCTATTTAACAATTGGTGACTGATGAAGTTATTTTTTTTTTATTTTTAGGATTGTGATACTGCTTGGACTTAGTGATCTAAACATAAATGATAAAGGGAGAATATGAAATGGGAAGATCGATGCTATGGCATGGCCCTGTAAGGAGTTGGAGGGTGGAAAATGAAGGGTGAATGTGATTCAGATACAATGAACAAAAGCACGACATTTTCAAAGAATAAGGAAACAGGAGACAAAAAGACAATCATGTTCCTAGAACTTAATTTTTTTAGCAAAAACTTTACTTGAACTTTCCTCCACCAAGTTACAGCTGTGCTTAAATTGTACATAGCTATTCAAGGGGGTTCTTCTTTTGGGGTTTGAGATAGAAATTGGGGCCATAGTAAAAAAGAAACCTAACTCACTACAATCCTACAATTAAAAGAAAATATATATGTAGAGGCAGTTACATTTAGCATGTGAGAGGAGTGCTCTGTAAAATGGGCATTCTTGTGTCTATAAGTTAAGTGTAATACTTAATTTCAATTGTCAACTGGATGAGTCTTGGAGTCACCTAGGAAATGAGCCTCTGGGCATGCCTGTGGGGGATTATCTTGATAAGTTTTTGAGACTGGAAGACCTGTCGACTGTGTGTGGCACTATTCCTTGGCCTGGGATTCTGAACTGTATAAAAAGAAGAAAATGAGCTGAGTACGAGCATTTGTGGGGTCTCCCTCTCCCTTGGCTGCAGATCACCAGCTGCATCAAGCGCTTCCTGTGACTTTTCTGCTATGATGGACTGATGAGCCAAAATCAGTCCTTTTTCTCTTAATTTGCTCTGATTAAAGTCTTTTATCATAGTGACTTGAAAGGTAACTAAGACAGTAAATAATTCCAAAAGAAAGAATAAAATCAGGAGATGTAGGAGATATCTAGACTTAGTGGAGAACCATCAAAGACACAAAGAAAAAGCCCAATAGGAGAGCTTGGAGCAGTGGTGGAGGCATGATCAGTGCTGCTGAGTGCTGCCTGGGATGAAAGCGAAAGAGGGAAACCCTTCAAGAGTCTAGTAAGGCTTTCTGAAACTGAGAGAGGCAAATAGAAGACAGATCCGGGGGGGAAATTAGTCAAGTAGTCATTTCCTAGGGCAAGGGAAGCTGAAGTGGGGTTAAGCATAATAAACAATGTGTTAGAAATAAACACAGGACCAGTAAGTAAAGGTGCCTGCTGAGGCTGATGACCTGAGTTCAAACCCCAGAATCTACATGGTGGAAGGAGAAGATTGACTCCTTCAAACTAGCCTTTAACCATTGCATGCATACTGTGAAGTGGGTATGTATACACACACACACACACACACACACACACACACACACACAAACACACAAAATGCATGTATACACATACAAACACAAATACAATAAAAATTGAAAAAGAAATTATTACATAAATATTGTTTTCACTGATAGTGTTTTAAAAAAAGCTTCTGGGGAATTTACCTGAATATGAAAGTTATGAAAAGCCCAGGTAGAAATAGGCCCTCTTCTCTGGGATAATTGTTAGTAGATTTTATAAGGAAACAAGTCTTATTTTTAAATCCCTTTCCATTTGGCTGCAGTAGTGGATTCTAACTACTTTTAACTATATTGGAGGGAGATGTTTCCAGATCATCCCTAGGTGTGGTAAACATAACATCAGTCCTCTCAGACGATGAGCTCTTTGCCTGTTAAACGTATGGGTAATAGATGCTTTGTTCTTCAGTCTCCTACGTTAGATCAGAGGATGTGGTTGTCAAGAAGGTGGGGACAGTGCAGATGCATGTGTAGTTATGTGTGTGTTTTCTCACATCCACTTCCCCTTTTGAGCTGACAGTTGAATGAGAATAGAGAGAAAGTCACAGTTTTCAATATGAGACTGTCTCACTGTCCTCGCCTCTGCCACTGCTTCTGAGAAGGGCTCAGGCCCATTTGGAGGACTTTCTTACCTCTGGTGAGTATAACTCTTACCTCAGTTTCAGGGTGGGCTAGTATACAATTATAGATATTAACAGAGAGAAGGATATGGGTCAGAAAAAAAATCTTGTTTCCAAAGAAAGAGATGTGTCAAGAGACAACCTCCCATTCCTGACTTCTACACTGCAGCCTCACCACTGGGCCTACTGAACAAAAATGCCTCGCTTTTCTCTCTTGATTACCAGATGAGATTGTTGGAGGGTCATGAATCATGGTCTCATTTGATGAACTGGATTACTATTTACAAAATTTTATTTTTCTCATGAGAGCTCTTCTTAGCATCTTGCTGAACTCATATGTGTGGTCATTTCATTCTATTTCCAAGTATGAAAAGTTCTGAAGGAGAATAATTTCCTGGTTTGTTGACAGGTCCTGTTCTAGAGCCCATATTTCTGAATTTATGAATACATAAATCTGGTCTGACCTTGTTCTCTGTGAATAGAATCTTTTTCTTTAGAATATTCAGAGAAAGATGTGAAGATAAAGGCTATGATGTATGTGAAAATTACTATGTAGGAGAATTTACACCATTGGGTAATGACAAATCAGGCTTACTAGAGGCCCATGGTTCATATTTTGTGATGACTAAACTTTTGTTCCATATCTCATCTAGACAAGTTTGCCTCTCAGTGATCTACATAATATTGGAGCTGGAGTTTCTAACACCTATTGTTTCATCTGTATCCTGGGGAGGGAGGAAGCATGGAAATATTCTCATTGGGCTTTTTTTACAACTCCATGTACTACCAAGTTCATCGATGGGTGGAAGAAGTGAGATTTGGATTTAGGACAGAACTCCATCAAAATAAAAGTATATTGTAGAAGTAGTTTAATAAGATAATATGCATTTGGAAACAATGCTCAAGGAAATACTTGTGACTTTCTATAACACAAATATCTTTAATGGGAGGTTTTATGCAATTTGGGGAGAATTAGAAGTTGTAGGCTTGAAAATTGTGTACCCAGGCTTTTGATTCAGCAGCTGTTCAGCTTTAGTGGTGAGAGCTACAGAGTTGTAGTCTCCTATGGCATAAACCATTTGATAAAAAGAGGAGAGGCCAGGTTTACTGGTTGTCTGCTACTGAGAATGTTGTCATTGATAGCAAGATGAGGCTATAAATAGGGAGGATAGAAACAGAGCCAACACATGGTTTCTTATTCACAAGCACCCAGGTCATTTATAACCATACCTATAATGCTCTCCTAGCTCCTTCAACCCTCTGAAACTTAAGATGATTTCCTAGGATGAAGCATTATGTAGTGGCTGTGGAGAGCCTACAAAGTCCTTTTAGGTTCAAGGTCCAGGATTCAGATTCTAATAGATAATAAAGAGAAAGTTTGGTACTTGGCCCATGTCAGGACTCAAGCTTCACTCTTAGTGGCAGCAAGAGAAAAGATACAAACATTTTTTCCTACTTACAGACTAATGGGTATCCTGATTTCCACTTATGGATCAATAAAAGTGATGAACCCCAAACACACAGCACTTGCTCAGACCATGCCTAGACCATGCCCACACTCAGGGAGAAGGGTTAAAACACAAATTTAGGCTGAGAAGATAATTCTGTCAAAAAAACTGAAGGATAAAAAGAGTATGTGTATCTACTGTGTAATAAAAAGGGGAAATATGAGGAGTAAAAAACTTCATGACCATCAAAACAAAACATTGAACTAATGATATCAATGCACAGGGATCACTCAATGGTCAAGAAGTCACTTCATTTATCCTAAACATATCTTAATAAAGCCATGTGCAATTAGCCAAAGTGAGCTGCTGTTTCTAATTCTTGATATGTTTGTAATTTACCTAGACTTTTAAATGGCATCTCTCACACACCAACAGTACAGGATGACTTGCTCCAAATGTATAACTTTAATATTTTCCATGGTCATTTATAAACACAAAAATCACTCACATACGAATGTTGAAGGAAGAAAAAAGGAATTACAGAAAAAGAACAATACCATAAGGGTAAGATTTGGTCTGATGACCTTCCTAGCATAGGAACAGAAACCAGGAAGAAGTTATCATTAATCTAGGAAGAAATGTGACAGTCTCTTGTAGGTTTGGGGTAGGTAGGGTTGAGGAGGGTCAGCCCACTTAAGGTTAAGTTTGTCCTATTCATAAAGAAATGCTGCCTGCTCTGGGATTTCCCCCAGCCTTCTAAATCAGTAAGACTATGCCTGGGCTGTGGATACAAAAGTTCTGTTGGGCCACATCATGGAAACTCTATTTCCTTTTTCTGTTTTCTTATGCTTGATCTCACTCTCAGTCCAGATTCACAGGTATTGCTTGGGGCATAAGTAACATACAAATAGAGAAAAGAAACTTTTTTAGTCTGTGTCTGTGGAAGGAGGCCCAGAGCACTGAAGACTCATCTAGAACCAAGTGTGGCAGGAAGAAGAAGGCTATGTGATTAGAAAAAAGAAAGAACGAACACATTCGAGATGCAAATGTGTGAGTCCTATTTTCTATTCTCCCGTCTTTCCCTTCTTTTCTTCCTCATCTCTCCTTAGCCTTCCTGAGCTCTGTTGAGTGTTTTTCTACTCTAAAATGCGTGACTAAGATTATATTTCTCTCTGATCCCTCTATTGAGCTAGAGAAATGGTTTAATGGGTAAAATTTCATGAGGATCTGAATTCAGTACTAGTATAAAAAGCTAGAGGTGGTGGTGTACATCTGTTGTTAACGCTGACGTAGTAGTGATAAAAGAATCCCAAGGGCTCACTGTCATGTCAGTCTAGCAACTCAGTGTATTGCACATTTAGTGAGAAATTATTTCAGAGAATTATAGAGGAAAATACCAACTATGTCCCTTTGGCCTCTATAGGTGTACATATGGGTACATGCACCTGTAAATATATCACATACACAATTATGAGAGATTTTTTTCCTCATGGTTCAGCTCTGCCTACTATGAGCACCTCTATTTAACATCCAGATGTTGCACATTCTAGTGTATTCTGATGACCACTCCCTTTTTTCCATTCTGATTCTTAAAACTATTATACTTTTAGAGACCAGCCTATAGTAAGACAAAATTAATAACAATCGTGTGTATTATTTATTACATAACATAATTTTAATAGCCAATAATTCCAAATGTGCAGCAATTATCTGTTTACCTATTGAAAACACTTAGATACAGAGAGCTTCAATAATTTTGCCGAAGAATCATCACAAGTGTAAGTAGACAGACTATGATTTTAATCAGGGATACTTTGATTTCAAGGCCCATTTTTTTCCCTGAGTTTCTAAATAACATCTTGAAGAAAAAGAAACATTGCCTGTTGTTATTGGGTCTTTAAAACTTTCCCAAGTTGAGCCACATCTAAGCAGAGCTAATATTTGTCAACTTCGTGGTAGTAGGCCTATTTGTTATTAGGGGAACAGTGAGAAGTAGATGGAGGAAAAACTGTGAACAGGATATGTTATATGAAAAAGATCTACTTTTAATACACAAAAAAAGAGGAGAGGAAGAGGAGGTGCTGGAGAAGGAGGAGCAGCAGAAGCCCATTTGGTAGGTTGTTAGCATAACTGTTAATATAATCCATCATAGGGAAATACATCTACCACAATTTCTAAGTTTTTTTTCAAGGTTTTGCCTGTTTATTATTATTATGAACAAAGAAGTCACACTTTCTATCCCTGTATATCCTTATTCAAGGTTCCCTTCCCCCTCCCCTAAAAACCAAATATCTTTCTTGAGTGAGAAAGTTTGTTCCCAGGAAATTTTGGTGGCTACTCATTGGTTTTCTGATAGACACTCATTGTTTCAGTGTTGTAGTAAATTTTCCCAGTGCCCATTTGGGCCCGGAGGTTTGTACCTGGCCCGTGGCAGAGGTTTGGAACCTGGACCACACGGTGGCTTTTGTCCCCCAAAGAAATGAATCACAGGCTTATATCCTTTATACTGTTTGGCCCATATCTTAAGCACATTACTAGCTAGCTCTTTTATCTTAAATCAATCCATTTCTATTAATCTTCTTGCCACGTGGCTCAGCCCATGGCTCAGCCTGTACCTCTACATGTTCCTCCTTCGGGGGTTGGATGGCTACTGACTTAACTCCACCCTCCTTCTACCTGCCTGCCCTCTGATTCTCCACCCACTTCTATGGTGCTGTGCATAAGTCAAAACAGTTCTTTACTTACAGCATATAGAGAACATTTCCACCACATTTCAGGTCTTCTGAAAGCAACACAATCCATCCCAGCTGCTCCTGCTCTTCCCACTAGGTTCCCCAGAAAATCCAGAAGTTAATAACTGGGCCTGTGCTAAGTATAGCTGCGACTACTATAAACTCTGTTAGTTCAGTCAGTGCCCTTCTACAGCTGCTTCTAAATATTCTAACTCTACAATATCAAAGCAATGAAGAATCCTCTGAAGTAATAGTGAATTGGATCTTGTTGGAAAACTACCCTGCAAGCCTGAGGTAGGTTTGTATGCTTCAATATCGCCAAGATGGAATCAAGAGAAAAACCATGCTGGTAACACTAACAAAGCAATACTTCTTTCACTGTGGTTGTCACACAACTGAGAACAAAATGTGTTGGGATTGTGCTATTTCTTCTATACTAGATTAAAAAAGAGAGAGCTGAATAGCATGTAGAGTGGAGAATTCACAAAAATAATTTCTACTTTCCTTTATCCCAGATTATATTATTGTATTGTATTATACTTAGATGACAATAGGCTATTTTATTATTCCAGTATTTGTGGAAGGACTGTACAACATGGAATCAGACAAATGTGATCTTAAATCCAAGACTTTCAAGGTTCTAAATACCCATCCTTGAATAAGGCATTCTGTCTGAGTTTCAGGTGTTAATTATTAGCTCTAAGATGTTGGTCAGTATTAAATGAAATATTTTATAGGATATATATTAGATGCTCTATACAAATTGGTTATTACCAGTCCAAACTCCTTTGATTCACCATATCAGCTGCATCTTCTAGAAAATGGACTGGCAATATTGTAGGACTAGCAAGAAGTAAGCAATGTTCTCAGTTCAGTAATAATGACACTTTCTTAGCAGTGTTTTTACTACTGATGCAGTTAATGCATTAGATGATTTTTTTTTATATGACAGGCATTCACAGTTCTTAAACAACTCTATGTTCTTAAGCCACAAATGTGATTTTATCCCAGCTTATGTAAATTCTGCTTTTTCTATACCCATTACAGAACACTTTCTCTTACTCTATTTGGTTGTAGTTAGATTTCAGAGCTCGTAGTAGGATATGGAAAATAATTCTAGGGAGTGGAAAGGACAAAGGGCAATGGTGGGGGAGAAGCCTTTGAGGAAATTCAGGCAAGAAGTAATAGACCCTGTATGGCACTTTTTTTGAGTTAGTGGTAAAAATGGGAGAAAAGAGATATATAGGTTGCTACTTTCTGTCTCCACATTGGACATAGTACAGCCAATATTATAACAAAATCAGTATCTAAGAAGGTAGAGTTCACAAAAGTTTTTTGAAGAGGAAATGAAAACTTAGAGTGAAAAATAATTTTCTAAAGATGGAATAATTTGCTAGTTTAAGCTTTAAAATTTAATCAGATTTGAGTTGCCCTTATTTTCTATTAACTAAAGCATGGAAAGAGTACCCTATAGCTTCTTTTCACTACAAGGAAGGTAACATACACACATAGGATCTGAGGCCATAGAGAAAGGTGGATGGGTCTGTACTTCTATAGAGAGCTGAACAGTGTGTAAAGCCGAGAACTTACTAAAATAATCCTTATTTTCCTTCATCCCAGATTGTATTATTTGCTGATACTTGGATTACAACAGGCTATTTGTATCATTCCAGTATTTTTAGAAAGATTGTATAACATATACTAGTTAAGAAAATCTCCCAGCACAAGTATAAATCTTGATCTTCAGGAGGTGTGTGCTTAGTAATCTCCACTACACCATGCCCTGTTTTCAGGTTCAAGGGAGATCTTACAAAGGATGGTCCAATTAACACAGATATGCTACACACTCTCTTCTTTAATGTAACACAAACACACATGCTGGTTGCTAGAGACTGACTGGAGAAAAGGCTGTGAATGTAAATGACAATTTTTAAGCTTTTACTTATAATAATAATATTTTATTATTAATATTATTATTATCATCGTGATCATTGTATGTATGTGTATAATGCACCTGTGGGAAGTCAGAGCGTAACATTCAAGAGTCAGTTTTTCCCTTCCACCTTAGATTCCAGGGATTGACCTCGGGTTGTCAGGCTTGTGTGGCAGGCATTCTGGACCTATCCCTGGCCACTGCTCTCAGCATTATCTTTCTATTGTGGAAATACATTTTTGTCCGATGACTCTTGTTGTTACTGAAACATTTTGAATTAACATTTCCATCCTCATCTCTATATGAAACAATGTCCCTCAGACCTTCCAAGCTGCATCTTGCTATCTCTGTACCCATCTGTCACTTCTCTGTAACATACTTACTGCTGGCATGCTTATCAGATATCCTTTGCCACTTCCTCTAAATTTCCAAAAAGAGTGCTTAGTTTCTTTTCTCCCAGCAAGATATTTTCATCTGATTATCATGAACCAGACAGATAATAATAGAGTCTTCTATTTATTTCTGCTTCTCAATATTGATTCCAAAAGCTCCGTTTATTACTTTGTGAACAGTTCAAAATATGACAAATATTAGAGAAATTATTTTCTACTTGAAGTCTCACACCAATGAGCTACATTTGGGAAGGTTGATTTCTCTGCATCTTCTCTTTTGAGATGATTGGTGTGTGTGTGTGTGTGTGTGTGTGTGTGTGTGTGTGTGTGTGTGTGTGCATGTGTACAAGCGCATGCAAGTAAAGGCCAGAAGTCAAGGTCAGGTATTCGCCTCTGTCACTCTCCACCTTAAATCTTGAAATGGGATCTTTTACTGACTCTGGAATTTGCTAGGCAAGACCCAGGAATCACCCTTAGCCCCTCTCAGTGTTGGGATTACAGGCATGTGTTACAACTCTGTGTTTTTTTTCCTATAGGTTCAAGGATCTAACTTGGATTCTTGTGCTTGCTTGACATGCACTTTAGATGTTAAAGTTTTTTAACTTTAACTTTTTAGTTTTCCAGCCCCTACCATAGCTGTTTTTTAAAGTGATTCCATTCTCATTCAAATTGCCAGAAAAGGCAGTAGGTGGTAAAGCTCCTAACTCCTGCCTTTCTGCTGCCTGTAATTACAACCAGTTTTGTGAATATTCTTTTGGAACTCTTTGAGCATTAAGCATTTTGTTACTATGTACACTTTTTTTTTAGGTATTTGCAGTAAATTAAAAATTCTGTGTAAGAATGTACAGATGAGGGATAAGCATTTTCAGGCACATGTAAATGCTGTTCTCAATTGCAGGAACTCTCAGAGCAGAAACAGGTCTTAGAACTATTATCTCTTTGTTCCTCAACTTTCTGTCCCCAGCACATTATTGACTCTTCTGGAAGCCTTGAAACTGAGCACTGAATATCTGTGGTGACTTGTAAGGCACTGGGCTCCCATGGGGCATAGTCACTTAGGAAGCACTCATTCATTTAGAGTATCTGTTTAGCCACCAATATGTTTGATTCTGTTTTAGACATTGGGAACACAGCAGTGAACAATCCAGGCAAACACCTCTGACCCTGGAGCTTATGTTCCACCTAAAAGAGTAAAGAGGAAGGAGAGAAATGAATGAAAGTACAATGTATGTTACCAGAAAAAAAAAAAAGTCAAACTGGAAAGTCACATGGAGACAGGGTTAAGGATATCGATCTGCAGAAGCCGTTATCTGGCTTCCTGGAGGAAATGGGTGGAGAATGGATTGGGGGCTTTGTTGGGTGAGTACAGCAAATACTTAGGGTGAAATGGAGAGGGAAAAGTATAAGAAAAACAAGGGCTAAAAGAGGTGAAGAGGAAATTAATTTATTTGATGTGAAGAACATAAAGTAGAGACATATGAAAAAGAGCACGGATTTTTGGTCCGTCTTCCCCTGTAGGGAGTCAGCTCTAACAAGGGTTTCGGTACTGACCGTAAGGTGTCAGAGCAGAGTGCGGCAGCCCTGTATCCCTTCCTCTTTGTGTCTCTTCTTCTCCGTTCTTCTTTCCCTCTTTCCAACTTCCTCTTCTTCCTCTCTCTTCCCCTCACTCTCTCCTTCCCCCATTTCTTCCCCCTCTCTCCCAACTCCCTCCGTACCCATCTTTACCTCTCCCTCCTTCCGTTCTTCCTTCTTCCATTTCTCCTTTTCCCCATGCTTCCCTTCCCCTGTTGGCCTCCTTTTAAGTTTTCCTAACCACAAAATCTCCTGTACACCAAGGATTCCTTGTGATTTATGTGAGGGCATTAAAGAAATAGGCAAGTCAGTCTTTGGCATGTTTTTTTCTGGCTGGCTAAAAGTAGTCTATTAAATATTTTGGCAAACAAGACTAGGAAAACACTTTGATTCAGGCTTTGTGGATACTTCCTGAATTCTATTTTCTTAAAAAAATTTTATTGAAAAGGTTTTTTTTTTTCCATTTTACATACCAATCACAGTCCCCTTCCTCCCCTCCTCCCATTCTCCTCCACCTTTCCCCCCATTCATTCCTCAGGGTAAAGTCACTCATAGGGAGTCAATAAAGGCTGGCTTATCAAGTTGAGGCAGGACCAAGCCCCCTGCCCCCATATTGAGGCTAAGCAGAGTATTCCACCATAGGGAATGGGCTCCAAAAAGTCAGTTCATGCACTCAGAATAAGTCCTGGTCCCACTGCCAGGGGTCCCACAAACAGATCAAGCCACCCTGCTGTCACCCATGATCAGAGGACCCGGTTCAGTCTCATGCAGGTTCCCCAGCTATGCATCCAGACTCAGTGAGCTCCCTGTAGCTGGAGTCAGCTGTTTCTGTGCGTTTCCCCATTATGATCTTGACCTCCCTCCTTGCTCATATAATCCCTCTTATTGCACTTCAACTGGAATCCAGAGTGCAGCCCAGTACTTAGTTGTGAATCTCTGCATCTGTTTCCATCAGTTACTGGATGAAGGTTCTATGATGACAATTAGGCCAGTTCTGGCACCCTTTCCACTATTGCTTGGAGTAGTTGGGTCTTCCTTGTGAATACCTGAGCATTTCCCTAGCACTAGGTTTCTTCTTAACCCCATAGTGGCTCCCTCTGTGAAGAAATCTCTTTCCTTTCTCTCCCTCTCTGTCCCTCCTCCAACTAGACCATCCTGTTCCCTCATGTTCTCCTTACCCCTTCCCAATTTACTCAGGGGATCTTATCTATTTCCCCTCTCCTTTCCGAAGGCATCTTCATCCTCTATCACCTAATGCCAACAAATCTCCTCTGCTGACCCTCTTTGTAGCTGTTCTTTGGCCTAAGCTTAGTTAAGTGGTTGAATATTCCCTAAAAGGTAAAAAGGACTGCAGAGCATAAAAAACCTGGACTGGGCCTTAAGGCAGGGGCCCAAGATCAGACAGCATCCGCAAAACATATACATTGTCTTTCCTCAGTATACATCTTCTCTGTAGCAAGACAAAGCAACTAAACTAATTTTTTGCGCTAGCAGAACATTTTCTATTCAGGATGTTCTTTCTAAAAATAGATGTTTTAGTACCTAAGTCTTTGAATGCTTCACTAATGAGTTTGTTTTTAAGTCTGAAAAGAGGTCTCTTGAAATTTCTATATTTTTATTTTTTATCTTCCGTGACTTCAACAAATCAAAGTATAATTTTGAAAATGAAGCTATGCATGACAGCTTCAGGTAATGGAAAAATAAGATCTAAAAGTCTTGCTGCAGGTCTACTAACTCATGGTGTAAGGCTGTAGATGAGGCTGAGTACACATTAGTGCTTGACTTTCAAGCTCTATCTGGACAGCTAAACGATTTTCTCTACCCCTTTATTCTTCTCAGGTTCTGTACCTAGAGCCCTTATTATATATTTGGGTGAAGAATACAGAGGTGTCAAATGAACTATCACTATATGAAGTGACAATTGCATTAAACAAGCTGAGTAAGTAACTCATGGTCAACGTGGAAATACAAGTCCACAAATTAGAAAGTGACCAACTGGAAAGCATGGTCAGCTAATTACTTAAGACAGTAAGTTCAGTGTCTCCTTATTTCTATTGTAGTTTTTTCCCCCTGGGAATAGAATATACCAAACTGAAAGCAAACAAATCCAGAAACAAAAATAAATTATAAATTTTAAGATTGTGGAGAATGTGTGGTGTGTGTGTGTGTGTGTGTGTGTGTGTGTGTGTGTGTGTGTGTGTGTGTGTATGCAGACCACAGGCCAATAACAATGTCTTCCTGAGTGTCTCTTCACCATATTTTTTGAGGTAGGATTTCTCATGGAGCCTAAAGCCAACCAATTTGACTAGATTGTCTAACCAATGAGCAAACTTCCAAAAATGATTCCCCCAGTTTTGCATCCGCAGCTAGGATTAGAAACTGACACCTGTATTTGTCTTAGATGAGGGTGGTAAAGATCTAAATTCAGGTCCTATGCTTGTATGTCAGGCACTCAACTGACTAAGGCATCTCCTCAGTCTCTCAAATATTTTTAATTGCAATGGTAGATTGTTAGAGACAAATTAATTAAAGAGTAAAGAAAACAATTCTTTTAAAGAGATTCCTTCTTGAATTGTAGCTTAGATTGGTCTGCCTCAGCCTTCTGAGTACTAGAGCTATTGGTATGAGCTAACAAGCCTGCCTTAAGGAAAGTGTTTTACAGTAGAGCATTGCAGCTACCATGAGAAACAGAGATACTGTAAGTCAAAAAAGTTTTCTCAGTGGTCCTTAAGTCCTGAAATGTTTGAAGCTTTTAGATTCAATGGCTTGAAAAACTTGATCTGGTTCTTAGATTTTTCGGGGCATTCCCTTTTTTGGTGGTGGTGGTGGATGGTTGAAGCAGCAAATGGCTACACATCACTTCTTCCCTGATGAGTCAGAGAGAATAGGCTCTTTGTACAGACAGGAAATTAGAGAGTCGCCTTGAGAGGAGTGGATTCTGAAGAGAGGATGAAATATTTCCCTCATGTTTCAACTTTCAGGAGGACATCAGTGTGGTAGAAAGACTTGAAAGTGGCCCAGGACCATGGAAGCATCAGTGTTGAGCCCCACATCATGGGAGAAACGAAGGGCCTGGCTACAACAGAGCCGTAACTGGCAAACCCAAGTTCTGGAAGAGGAAGCTGCAGCTGCCCTGCAGGATGCACTGGATCCTGAACCTTCTACCCTGGATGATGTTTTCCAGGAAGGTAAGAAGCTACTGGGCATCACACAGGTATTCACTGTATCTTGCACAGTGCTGCAAAGATTGGTAAGTGGCCTCTGTTTAGAGTAGGACCTCACAGAGCCTCATTATAACTCCAATCAATGAGTGTAAGGGAGAAGTGTAGTGTAATATGATATATCATTGTGTGAGAAGGTAGTCCTATGTTTAGGAAACAGAGACACCTTTGCATCTTCCTAAGAAACTTCTCTAAGAGTCGAAGGAAGAGGATTTTTCTGTGTATTAAGTTTGCTTGTGTAACAACATATAGGCTATGCCTAGGTTCAGGCTGTAACCCTGACAACCATGTGACCTTCGAGAAGTCTCTCTGAAGATTTTCTTGCTCAATGAAGCCATTGTTGGTTTCTCATATACCCATATTATCTGATGTTCAAAGAGAAAGACCAGAGATGCAGTCTGAAACAAGAACTTTGAACTAATAAACCCACCCTTGTTTATTTGTTAGGAAATAAAGGCATAGGGCTTGTATGTCCTCTGATTGATATTTTGCTTCCTTCCTTTTTTTCTTTTCTTTTTCTTTTTTTAGTTTTGGGGAAAGAACTATCTCTATTCTCTAACCATTCAAGAAGAAAGCATAAAGTGTGGTAGCCTAGACAGTGGAAACTTTTCATTTTCTGAGGTAGACAGAAGAGAGGCAAAAAGAGGAGGCATATCCATCATCTTTACATGAGTGCATCCCTCTCTCTTTTTCTTCAGTCTTAAGGGTTTTTTTTTTCAATTCTTTTATTTAAAAAGTTTGCTGTTGTTGTATTACATAGCAACCACAGTTCCTACACCTTCCCCTCCTCCCACTGACCCCACAGCTTCCCCTCACCCCACTCTCCCACTCACTCCTCAGAAAGGGTAAGACCTCCCATGGGGAGACAACGAAGTCTGGCATATCAAGTTGAGGCAGGACCAAGCCCATCCCCCTGTAGCAAGGCTGAGCAAGATTTCCCTCTATGGGAAATGGGCTCCAAAGGCCACAGTTAAGCCTGGTTGAGCCCGAGTCCAGTGGAAGAGAGGGAGGAGAGATTATATGAGCAAAGTAGTGAAGATCATGATGGAGAAGCTAACAGAGATCACTGACCTGAGCTACTGGGACCTCACTGACTCTGAACTAATAACTGGGGAGCCTGCATTGGTTCCTGTGAATGGGTTCCAATCAGGACCTCTGAATGTAGATGACAGTTGTGTAGCTTGGGCAGTTTGTGGGACCTCTGGCAGAGGGACCAAGATTTATCCAGAGTGTATCCCTTTCATATCCCCCCACCATGGATAAAAAAATGTCATGCTGTGGCTTGCAGAGTGCCCTGAGTTATTTGAATTGTGGTTTTCTTTAGTTCCCACGATCACCCAGTGTCTGCTTTTTCTAGGTAATCCAGTCAATAAGATTGAGGAGTGGCTGCAGAGCTGTGGGTAAGTGCTCAAAAGTAAAGATGTGACTGGTTGATGGCTGTGATGGTGTACATGGAAGTCAGAGACAGGAAAAGAATGAGAATCAGTTTGGTGTGCAGGCATGATGAGGAGACTTGGGTCTTGGGTCAGTTGTTGATCCAGATCAAATGTAACTCAGGGCTGAGGCGAAGTTCAGCTGAAAATTCAGGAGTAATCTGGGCTAGAGCTAAGAGTAGATGGAAATCTGCATCTTCCTAGAATCCCAGGAATGAGTGTCAGCCCCTACCTTGGCTTTCCCCTTCTCATTGCAGTTTTACCTGATGTGTCAAAAATGGAAGAGTTGGGGGTGAACCAGTCCTCCTCAGTAGAAGAACATGGGAGGGGCTCACGGGCTTCAAACCTATGAACAGTTCAGAGACTTTAAACTATATCACCTCTTTTCTTAAAAACATTTTACTATATACTACAAAGAAGCCTACAGTCATGCTTACCCGTGTTCTTGAAGAGCAATTGTTATGCTTTGAAAACATTTCCAAATTTCTCTGTTTTATTTTCCCTTATAACTTTGTACTACAGTCATACACAGGGAAGAACCTGAAAACTATAGGATCAGAGTCATATCTAGGTACTGGAAATGAAGTTTGATTTGTAGAAATTAGGGATTTGGTAAGAGTCACTTTATGTAAGTTTATTGAAATGTATCATATATACTAACACCATTAATTTTTAATTTAAATTTTATTGAAGTATAATATTTCTACTTAAAAATAAATGACTATGAACTAATATAGATCTAAAGGAGTTTTCACAAAGAGAATATAATCAAAATACTTCAAACAGAACACCACCAGCATTTTTAAAGCCCTTTTGGGTCATTTCCCATTCACTCTTCTGCCCGGCATTGTAATCAATACCTTGACATAACATCATACATAAGTTTTGGCATTTTCTGAACTATTTTCTTTGGCTTTGCATTATTTGTGATGTTCATCTTTGCATTTTGTGAGTCCATCAATCCTTATTTATTGTTGTTTAGTATTAACTTATATAGTTTATTGTAACTTTTTCAATTCATTTTTCAAAATTAAGGATTCTAGCACTTTCTAGATTATTATGGGTAGTTTTCTTTTGATGAATATATGCAGCCATTTCTATTGAGTAATATATAATTAAGTAGTATTCTGTTTTAATTGTAGTTCTGATGACAGTAGACAGCTGAAGAAATTGCAGCTTTAATCCAAAGCACTCCAAAATATAGATCATTTTTAATACTAAGATGACATCTTATGTAGGAAAACTCCAAACCTGACCACATGGGATGGGTCACAGTTGAAATGCAGGCACTTTGTATAAAATATTATGTAATGTTACTGTCATGCAAACTGATGTGTGTGTGTGTGAACGATCAATACATTTACATTTCACAATGAGACTTGTCAGACTTGATTCTTTTCCCCAAGATATTATTATGCATATACAAATATTCCAGTGTGAAAAAAATTCCAAATCTAGATTATTTAGAATGTTTTGAGGTGTGAAGAATACTCAGCTTATATGATTTGGCTATGGCACAAGTATTTAATTCAGTTATTCCAATATTCTAATACTATATAACTACATTAGTTATAAGTGGTCTAATACTCTTGAAATATTAATTTTTATTAATATATGAATAAGTATATGTAGTATAACATGCAAAGTATTTCTGTGTAATTATATATCAAGAAAATGAGTACATATTTGTAGGTCTAGTTGGACTATAAATGATCAATTCTTAATTGAATTATTATAATTTCACATTATGTACTTTACACATAGTTTTATCATAACAAACTAACAATTCAAATTCAAAAACATAGTTGACATTTGTACATGGATTGATAAAAACAGTACTGGTTGAAATGCTAATATATGTGATTAATTTTGTAAAATTGAAGCACAACCTTATAGATGTCCAGTTATGAGGTTATTTTCATTGTTAAATATCTAAGATACTATAGGAGTAGTATCTGGTTAAGGACACTGGTTAAGTGTTCTGGTTAAGGACACTGCTATACATAGACAAAAAAGAAGGTTGACTTAGTAGTACTAGCACCATCAGATGCACTTCAGCCTTTGCTAATTTTCTTTACCAACACTTCTCCACTCCAGACTCTACCTCAGGCTACACTCAAAGCATCAGGCATAGCTTTCATTTTTAAAATGCTGGGAAAGCAAATACTGCAAAACTCAAAACATACCAGTTTCTAGCTGGTCTAGATGATGATAAAAATCAATAGATCAAACTTCCCTTTTGGTGTTCTTATTCTTATTTTAAAAGAATCTGGGTTAGACCCAGAAGGAAGTTTAGGAACCATTTTATTAGAGTTTGAAGTAAAAGTAACAGGGTAGACAAGCTATAAGTCATGGCGGCTGCTGCTGGAAAGATGAAAAAAAGAAGAAGAAAGGTAATGCTTTTAGAGAATTATTTCTCTTAGTTTTGAGATTATAAAATGATTACATCATTTCTCTTACCCTTTCCTTCCTCCAAACCATTCTTCTTGTCACTCAGATTCATAACTTCTTTTTACATTAATTGTTCTTACACACACACACACACGCACACACACACACACACACACACACACACATATATTCTTAAATATAATCTGATGCTTCTGTACTGTTACTTGTATGTATGTTTTTAGGACTGAACTTTGGATATTGGATAATTGTATTGGATAAACATTTGGTGTTCTCTTCCCTGGAGAAAACTATCTTTCATACTTTCAGCATTCTTAGTTGGTCTTTGTGTAGGGCTGAGGTCTCATGGCCTTCCCTCCATCCGCTTTGGCATCTCTATTAGTGTTGTCCTTGGTCAACTCATGTTTAGACATTCATGCTGGTAAGACTTTATGTATATAACTTCTGACATTCCTAGGATCCACAATCATACAGAAAACTCTCTGTTCCTGTAGCTTTTAGAATCGTTGTGCCCTATCCCTGAGACTTAACATAAAAGTTGTCTTGTAATAATATCATTTGGGGCTGGGGTCCAAAACTCTGCATTTTTATTGGTTTCAGTTTTCTGCAATAGTCTCCATCTTTTGCAAACAAAAGTTTTGCTGATGAGGCTTGATGATTACACTTATGAGTATAAAGACAAATAATTAGAGATTATGATTATTTAGTAAAGTTATGGATGTCAGTTTTCTCCCACAATCTATAACTTTACTATCCCTGGGTAGTTAAAGAGGTTTCCAGTACCAGACATGATTTCCTTCTTGTTGAGCAGGACTTAACTTCAAATAGAGCTATTGGATACTGCTTAAATATGCCACTACTGCATCTGTAGGATTATCCTGCCTTGTTTCTCCTTTTTGTGGTTCATAGGCACCATAGCTGAATAGATATGTTGGTTACTTTCTATCCTTTGGAAACTTACTTGACTCTTAATTGTACCATGAAAACTGGAGCTCAGTAAAGCAGCTTTCCAGTCAATTCCAGCTTAGTGACTTCTGGTCTGAAGTACATGGTGTCTTCAGCAGTAGGAAATTACCTCACACCTCTGGGCAAGGTAAAATAAAGTGAAATAGCAATATTTTGTAATACTTCGGGAGCTTCATGCACAATTTTGACCAATAACTCAAGAGGTCTTTTCACGTATGCTGTTGTGATCTTTGTTAGATGGTCTTTGGCTCTTAGAGGGAGTATTGCCAGCCCAGAAGAGAAAATTCTATCCAAGCTATAGACACATTTTATACGTAGACCCACATATATTTTAATTTAAAAACATAGTCAATAGTATGATTCCTTATGACTTTTCAGAATCTTTACTGTTATTTTCCTTTTCTCTTTCCTTCTTCTGTATTTATCATCCTTCCCCATCCTAGTTAGAACCCCTCCTTCTTCCCCCATTTTCCCTATCAGATCACTTGTGCCCTCTCTCTACTGCTCCTCTACACACCTACCCCCCCAAAAAAGATCCCATTTTGCTTTCTTCATTCCATAGTTATTCCAGGATGTATAGTTACAACTGGAGGTATGAAATTAGGGGTCACTGATGAGATAGAACATGTACTATTTGTCTTTTGTGGTTTAGGTTACCCAACTCAATATAATCTTTTTTATTTCTATCCATTTACATGCAAATTTCACGATGTATTTTTTTGTTCACAATTAAATATCATGTCTTTGAGTTACAATTCAAGAAAGTCATGTGTTCATCCACAGAAGTTGGTAAGCAGTTACAAGGTGGAAGAATCCAACATGTTTGAGAATGAGTTAGGATGCTCAGAGTGTCAGAGTATCTTAGGCTTCTGGAGGAGGGAGAAAGAAGAAATAGGAAAAGTTACAGTCTTTCTTAGTTATAACTCAGAAAAACATGCAGGCTTGGCAATGCTGCACAGCAAAAGCTCTGTAAGAGAGTACACTGTGGGTAGGCGTCTGGAATTGTGAGTACATTGTCTCATTATTCCTCCCATCCTTGAGCATGTTCTCAGGTGAATGGAAATGGTCTTTTGGCCAAGTAATTGACAAAATCAGATAATTAACTCTTAAGAAAGGAAATAATAATATGCAATGTTCTAATCTTTGGGATAGATTAGAAAGTCTTACCTCCAATCAAGGACAAAGGTAGAATTAAGATTCTACTCTTTTGACCAAGAAGAATTAATTGTACCTTAGTGGGCATCAAGGAAATCCTGACATCTTTTGTTAAAGTATTTTTTATCCTAAGATAGGGAAGTTATGTCATTTCCCTTTCTAGTGTTACTAGGTAAACAAGAGATGGGTTTCTAAAATTGATTATGAGGAAAGGGTTTATCTTCTACAGCCTCCAAAGGTATTAATGTCCAAAATAATACTTGAAAATAAGGAGATAAAGTAAGACAGAGTATAGACAAAAAGGCCCAAGAATCATAAAATGGCTATAATATTATCTTTTTTTTTCTAGTTTCAACTCCATCCTAGTATTTCGGATTTTCATGGTGAACAGTGCCCTTAACTTACTGTGTATTAAAATAGCAAGAACCAATTTTGCATTCTGAAAGGCTCCAACCTGTGTTATTTCATCCAGGCATTATTGTTAAAGTTAGGCATCCCTGACCCAATTGACTAGTGTAATTGGAATTAGACTTGAAAAGTCATCAAATGCATTCATTGCAGTTTTGATTTTAAAAGTTGTATTGTTACTTAGAAAAGGTGAATTTTTTTCATGCATGTTCCAGAGTGAGGAGCTCGTAACCTGAAAAATTTCCCACTTTTCTTCTTTTAAAAGCTATATCCAATAATTATACTATTATGTTACTTAATATATAAATTATGAAAAAGCAAGAGCGAGCCCAGGTGCTCTGATCCCAGCTCAAAGCTCTTTCTAGAGATTACTTTGCTTACCCACTTCAGATGAAGGAATTTGTTTTCTTTGTTAAACTGCTGCTGCTGCTTCTTACTGTCTGTTATGTTTATTTCCGTTTGTTCTGATCAAGATGTTGAATGGGTGATAAGGCATCAGAATGTACTTTCTTCTATTTCCTGTAAGATGTGATATTCAAGTAAGAGTGTGGATGCCAGAAAGGTGAAAGGATGTGGGTAGATATGGTGAACTGACAAAAGCCTGAGAAAAAAATGACATTTGTATGTTATATGGAAATTATAATATTTACATATTGTCAAACTCTAGCTATTAGATCCCTAGGAGGTGATAGAAATCATGGCATCAAAAACTTCTGTCCTATTAATATTTCCCAAGTTTTGGTTCTGTATATTTTTCATATTTTGATAAATACTGATGAACCATTGCAAAATCAACTTCAGACTATGTGATCATAATAACAGGAGCACACTTAGAAATACAACACATTCCAATCTCAGGCCCTCTTTACTACTTCTATGAACATGTCAGTCAAGTATCCATAGCCTAATCGTCTTCAGTTACAAAAGCAAACTCAACATTGCTGATTCTCACTAGAAAAAAATTATGTGAACATGTGGAAGCTAATTGAAGAAAGATGAAAATGTGATTTTTTTCTTCTTTTGGCTTTAGAGACACTGAGGGGGAACTTTCTGAAGAAACAGGGCAATCCAGCTGTAATGGTAAGCTGTTCTATTTTCTTTTCTTCTTGGGTGCTGTGCAGCTGTGTGTGTGTGTGTGTGTGTGTGTGTGTGTGTGTGTGTGTGTTTATACGCATCCATATTTACGTGTATGCTTGAGATTATGAGTGTTTTTTAGTTTCTAAGAAATACCATTTATTTGTTATAGAATGTTCTAGAAAATCTAAAAGAAGTGCTACCTCAAAGCAAATGTTTCCTAATATTAATAGATTACCTGTTAGTGCTGCATGAATCCTAATTGGTCTTAATAAAAACCTGGAGCCAGATATTTGGATAAAAGCTTGAAGATCAGAGAAGCAAAGGAACAAGCCATAGCCACTTCTCACCACTACTGAATCCTCAGGCTGAAAGGGGTGGATCCTGTCTCCATGAATCCTCAGACTGAAAACCTCTAAGTTCTCAGCCAAAAAGGAAGAGAAGCAAACATGGGCTGAACTCTTGCCCACTCCTGCTTATATTCCTTTCTCTGCCAAGCCATAACGCTTCCTGTCTTGAGCTTCCAAGTGCTAGGATTAAAGGATTAAACCACTGCCTGGCTCTGTTTTGAGTTTGGACAGGTCTTGAACTCACAGAGATCCAGATGAATCTTTTCCCTCTTGAATGCTAAGATCTCTGTGGCTAACTCTGTGGCTTACTCTCTCCTCGGACCTTCAGGAAATCTTTATTAGATTACAAATAATATAGCACTACATGTCAGTAGTTTCTTTGCTAACAAATACTGTTGGAGAAGTACCTTGTAAACTATGTGAATTTATATTTGTGTGTCCCTGAGTGTGGTCACATACCCTCATGTGTTAACTACTTAGCAGGGAACTGTGTACATGATTATGTGTGACAAAGCACTCAGATAAGATACACATGAATGTATATAAGTCTTAATCAAAACATGACTGTGATTGCTGACATAAAGCTGAGGGAAGATTTGTGAATATATAGATATCTAGCATGTTTATGCAATTATGTAAGTCCAAGGACATATTTAGATGTTCAAATGTTCAATTGTGTGTGTATATGTGTTTATATTATGTTCTGACTTTATTTTCTGCAATTCTTTTGGTAGGATACTCTAGTCATGGTACCAGCTTTGAAGATGACTTGAGTCTTGGAGCAGAGGGTGAGTGGCACAATTGCATAATTTTGGGATCAGTGTATAAAAATCACATAGTATGATTTAAGGATAGAATGAAAGGAAAACTTAATAAAAAAAAAATCAGGGTCTTCCTAGGGTTCTATCTGAAGAAACAGAATCATGTAGTTTTCATGTTGGTTGTTTGTTTTGATTTAAGACAAACACAGAAAGTATCCCAGTTTTAGAAATATTTCTTAACCTGCCTATTATGATTTCTGACAGATATTTTGTGCTGCTTGAGGAAACAATATCAGAGCATTATAAAAATCAGTTGCATACTTACCTTCATGACTTCTTTTCTCTATTAGAAGCCCAAAGAACCAGAGAAGTCTGAGGGTTTCCTTCTTGTCTTCTACTTCACCTTCCTTATATTAAGCATCAGGCACAGTGCTCCATCCTGAAAGGCAAATGCTCTATCACTGAGCTATATACCCATTCCTGAGAAGTAGTTTTCAGAGGTAGATTTTGCTGCAGAAGATAAGGGTTTAAATAAAAAATAGAAGCACTGCCTCTTACCAGTATCTCCAGCGACTTGTTAGAGACCCATATGATGGGCAGGAACAAGATTCCATGTGACCCTCATACTCAAGTCAGAGACACCCTTGGCTAGACCTCAATTATAGATCACAAGTTCAGACTCCAGGCTAGGTGTTTGCTTGACATGTTTGCTGCACTTCTTAGGCTATGTTAGATTATATTGAAATCCCAAACTCTGTACCATTGAGCTGGCCTTCAGTACTAATAGAGGGAAACAGTAGAGCTATTTTATGGCGTGAGAAGCAACACAAGTGTTTTTTATTTTCTCTTCTAACTTGTTTTTACATTTCTGTTCCTATCCAGCCACACAACTGGCTACCAATGGAAACCTCTTCTCCAGGTAAGTATGAAGTTCAGACAGTTTGAATCATATTCACAAGGAGACAGTGAACTAAAAGAGCTATAGAATCAGAAATTTAAAGAAAAGATATAAAGATACATGGCAAAAAGAAGGCTTTCTAACCATCAAAAAAAAAAAAAAAAACCAGGTTTCCTCAACACAGGAAAAGTATACCCAAAGTGGGAGATTAAGGCCAGGTATATATTAGAAACTAATCAAAGACATCAACTTTGGTCTCTGTAGGAAATTCCTCCAGACACCCAAGCCTTGCCAGTTACTTGACCTTGGCTGTAGTTTGGCTTCAAGCAGCATGACTGGTGGGACCAACAAAACCAGTTCAAGGTAAGCAGTAAATTTTGGAGGGTTAGGTTCATTAAGGGATGAGAAACAGTGAATAATACGTGGGTCTGCATAATGGAGCTTTTATGCATTTTTAATGTACCATCAAGAAAGATGATGATGTTTGTACCAAGATGAGAGAGGGGTGCAGGGTAATCTTTGTCTCAGAGGTGTTGTGTAATAAACACAGGAACCTTTTTCCACTGAACCTATACTCCAGGAGGTGTAGTAGCAGTACTATCATAGTACATAAAGGTATAATAGGTGTTCAATAAACAGTGTATATTTTGTAATCAACTAATTTGTTGATAGAAGCAAGGTGTTTCTAACACTTAGCAATGGTTTGAGGAAAGATCAAGCAAATCAATGTCAGTAGCTCACAGATAAGGAAATCTACAATAGTGGAGATAAAAGGAATGTGGCTCTGGTAACACAGGGTGGGCTCAAGGGCTTCACAGTTCAGCTGCTAATTGACAAAATGGCCCTAATTTTGGAAAATATTCCCCATGACTCAGACACAGAAATGAGATTCAAATACTAAAAGCACATTTTAAAGCCACAATAGAGTATAGAGAAATGGTCAGGAGAAAAAGTTAGTCTTGATAAAATATTATTAAATATTATCCTAGTCACTGTTCTGCTGTGAGGAGACACTATAACCAAGGCATATCTTATAGAAGAAAGCATCTAATTGGAGGCTTGCTTATAGTTTCAGAAGTTTAGTCTATTATCATAATGGAAAGTATCTCAGCATTCATGGTGCCTAGGCCTGTCCTATGCTTTGGAACCTCAAAGCCCACCTCTAGTGACATGCTTCCTCCAACAAGGCCACACCTACTAGTCCTTCAAATTTTTTTGTACAATAATACTCCCTAGTGACTGAGTATTCAAATAAATGAGCCTATGGGAACCATTTTTACTCAGACCAACACATATTAGAGATATTATGAATTCACATACATCTCCAAATTGTTCTATGTACCAAAACTCTCTCTCTTTAGCATCTCAGAGATTTTGGACCAGGTACGAGAAGATGCAGAAGATGTGCTCTTCAGCCTGGGCTTTGGCCATGAGGACCACAAAGATACATCTCGTATCCCTGCAAGATTTTTCACCAACCCCTCTCAGGCCAAGGGCATTGACTTCCAGCTCTTTCTGAAATCTCAGATGCAGAGGATTGAGATGGAGGATCCCTGCCTGATGCTGGCCAGTGAGTGTTACTTCAGCTTTATCCATGTTCTTCTCCCTTACCTTCCTCTCATCTGTAACAGTGACTCCATACCCTGTTTTTATTTTTTTCATGTCTTT
Source organism: Sigmodon hispidus (assembly GCA_004025045.1). Lineage (NCBI taxonomy): Eukaryota > Metazoa > Chordata > Mammalia > Rodentia > Cricetidae > Sigmodon > Sigmodon hispidus. The sequence continues at coordinate 210,828 of PVIH01001335.1, forward strand.
TGCTAGTTCCATCCCCACTTATATTTTTCCAAAAATGGAACAGTTTGTTGTCCATTTTTTTTCTCTTGAATAAACAATCTTCAGGGAATCTAGAAAATTGATGCTTTTCTTAGTCTTTTTTCCCATCAGTTGAAGCAAATCAGCACAGATTTTTTACATTTTATTCCAGTTTAAAATTTCATTGTTGGGTTATTTACTAGTGATGGGAAGGCTGCAAGCCAAGAAAGGGGTTTTTGGGTGCCTGAAATCTAAATGGAAGGATCAACCAGTGGATCAAGTGGTACCTCTCTCTGAAATTAGAGCTTTGGAAAGGCTTTTGAATAGACATATTAAAAATGGAATTTGCTGATAAACTCCTGCAGTCACTATCTTCATTCTTCGTATTCAGGCCGATTTAAGCAGGTGCAAACGCTGGCTGTGACCGCTGATGCTTTCTTCTGTCTCTACTCCTATGTGTCTAAGACACCCGTCCAAAAGTTCACACCATCCAACATGTTCTGGAATTGTGACCCAACTGATGTGCCATCTATCAGGATTCTGGCTGCAGAGCCTGAACCTTCTTCACCCAGAGAACGTCTACAGAAAGCAATCTCTAAAATGTGCTTATATACAGGTTCCCGAGATAGGCTGTCACCATCTCACAATAACCTCAAAAGGAACAGTTTGGACCAAGTTGTGTGGGAGGTGATGGACAGAGTGAAAGAAGAGAAGCTAAGTCTCCAGCAAGGCACTGGACATGGGCAAGCTCCTCAGGAAGAGTCTGTGTTCCCAGTACAAAATACAAAGCTGTCCACTTCTTATTTTCCATTTGTTTTCTGCCCTAAAGAAGAAACACAGAGAAACAAGTGTTGTGTTCATGCTCTAGCCAGAGCAGATCCACAGTGCAACACAGACTCCATACAAATAAGAAGAGAGCTGTGGGATCTGCAGGTCATTAATGAGAAGGCCCATTTAGCTGAGATTATGAGTCCATGTGAAAGAAAAAGCAAAGCAAGAAAGAGCCTATTTCAAAGTCCTCCCTTAGACAAGAAGATTAAGTCACTTGACTTGTCCATCATCCAGAAGAATCAGCTTCAGGATGCTTCTGACTTGGAGCAGGTGAGTGTTCTGGAGGTGAGGGAAAGGAAGTACATGAATAGCTCTGGATTCTTGCCCAAAAGATAAAGGAGTAGCGATCTCAAGAAAAGCAAATCCATTGTCTTATTCCCATTGGACAAAATAAACCACAACTTGAGAACATTTAGAAATTTTTGTTAAGTGTGCTCATACATGTACAAAAAGAAAGAGTCATAGTTTCTTAAGAGAGTTCAGTTTCTCATGAAGCATACATTCACTGATGTTTAAAAATGTTTTCATGAAAGTGAAATTGAGTGTTAGCTAAAAGAAAGCTACATATTGTTTAATAACATACATATTTTATATACATAGGTAACCATTAACATCTAAATGTTCTAGTTCCAAATGGAGTTTTATCTATTTAACTGTGGGTGGAGCTTTTTCCTAGCTCTATACTTGGTTTCTATTTTTTTCTACATCTACATATAGTTGTAACCAAAAAGAATTTTTTATACTCTTTTCTAAACACTGCAAACCATGTTGCTAGCACAGCCCATTCATACACAATCAGTCATCAACTGATGATAACATAGACCTATAGATACATACTGATAATGAAACCAAGGTCTATGCAAACAACTTAGGGTCATTTGACAAGCAGACTTTGTGATCCTAATTAACCAGAGTCTTCGAGACAGGATTATTTAGGCTTCATATACTGCCCCATCTACTTCTGCCTATTCTTTCCCCCATGGACTATCCAAAACTTAGCATTCTTTTGACCTTGATATACAGATGACACTGCCATCTAGTGTTAGGATCATTTGGAAAAACTTTCAAATCATTGTCATACAGAAAATCTGTGATTATTTACAATAAAAGTAACGTGCATGCTTCTACTCATTGACTGTAGTTAAATAAGTCATTCCTGACTACTAAACAACTGGAGTGCTTTCAGTCCTCTATTATACAAAATTTCTGGCCCTGTAGTCCAAATGAATCTCTCCTGTCCATGGCCTTGCCCAATCTGAGGTTCTGACCCACCCACAGCCCTGCTGGTGCTTAGCCCCAAATAATAACTCAGAAGATTATATTAATTACATTGTTTGGCCTATGGCTCAAGCTTAATGCTAGCTAGCTCTCACATCTTAGCATAACCCATTTCCATTAATCTATCTTGCCACATGGCTCATGGCTTACCAGTACTTCATTACATATTGCTTCTTGGGCAGCAGGATTGCATCTCTCCTGACTCTGCCCTCCTTCCCTTGTATCTATGCTTGAATTTCCCATCTGCTTCTAAGCTGCTCTGCCATAGGCCAAAACAATTCCTTTATTATCCAATGGTATTTACAGCACATACAAAGACATCCCACAGTACTCATTCTTCTTTTGAACTCCTTTCTACCCTGTACCTTTACTTGCTTCTATCTCCCATTGGTTCTGTCTGAATTATGATGGGATCTTGTTCACAGGTGCAAAACAACAGTGAAGAAGAGAAGGACTGTCCCTCACCCAGCAGAGCCAGCCACCCCTACTTCTATCATACTTCCTTTGGCAAAGACTCAAACAGTAAGTGGACCTAAGTGTCAGACAGTATTTTAATATGTGGGCACATCCTCTCCTCCATTTGAATGTATAAATATCCACAGTGCAAGCTAACAGAGAAATAAATCCACAGGTAAAATATAAATAGTTCTGACAACTTCCGGTTACTAAACTTATCTCAAAATAAATAACATTACATTTCTTTTGAATTACCATCACAGGCTTTCTTGACCACCAGCACAGCATGATCTGAAAACAGTGGCTTTACAAAAAAGCCAAACTACCACCTCATCCTGCAGTTAAGTTGCACCACTCTCAGCAATCAGCCCCTGATCTTTGCTTCCCCAAACCTTTTACATCCTAGGAGTGCAGCAGCACTGGGCATTGGGATGAAGACCAGAAAAAATTGGACAGTGCATCCTGACAATAGTGTAACTGAATACAGAGAGAAAGAGTTCCATGTAACATGATTTATGTACAAGCTACTTTCTCTCCTTGGTACATGCTACTCACATGATATAATATGAGCAAACTGAACAAAGACTTGATTTTCTCCTAAGCTTTGATACTGACAAGCACAGAAGACATATGAATGGTCATCTTTGGGAGGCAGAGGTTATTCCTTAATGCTGCTAAGAGGCCAAAGCTGCAAGGAGGAGAGATTCCCACTTCATGCTCAAAGACTATGGGTGCTTTTCTCCGAACCTCTGCTCATCCTTAAGTATGAATTAAATTCCTACTGATCTTCACAACATCAAAGTTGCATTTTCTTCTTGATATTTTATGTAAGGATATATTCTTAAACACACTTCCTTTCTATTTTCAAATTTCTGTCACCTCCTAGAAAAATACATGACTTGGCCTCAGGGTCTTTTCTCTTGTCTTCTGAGAGAGAGAGAGAGAGAGAGAGAGAGAGAGAGAGAAGCAAATTTCAAATTTTCTTTGGGGTATATGCATGACTGGTATTGCTGAATTGTTAGGTAGATTGATTCCCAGTTATGTGAGAAACCACCCCATACTGATTTCCAAAGTGGCGGTATAAGTTTACATTCTCGCCAGCACTGGGGGAGTGTTTTCCTTGCTCCACATCCCCTCCAGCATAGGCTGTCTTCAATGTTTTTGATCCTGGCCATTCTAACAGGTGTAAGATGGTATCTCAGAGTTGTGTCAGTTTGCATTTCTCTGATAGCTAAGGATGTTGAGCAATTCTTTAAGTGTCTTTCAATTATTTGAGATTCTTCTTTTGAGAATTTCCTACTTAGCTTTGTATCCCATTTTCAAATTGGATTATTTGGTTTTTGATCTCTAGTTTTTTTGAGTACTTTATATATTTTGAGTTATTTTTATATTCACAAGTCAGATGTAGGGTTGATGAAGATCTTTTCTCATTCCGTGGGCTATCATTTTGTCTTATTGACTGTGTCTTTTATCTTGCAGAAGCTTCTCAGTTTCAGGAGGTCCCATTTATTAATTTTTGCTCTTAGTGTCTATGCTACTAGTGTTATATTTAGGAAGTGGTCTCTTGTGCCAACTCATTTAAGGCTATTTTCCACTTTTTTTTCCTGTCAGACCCAGTGTAACTAGGTTTATGTAGAGGTCTTTGATCCACTTTGACTTGAGTTTTGTGCAGGGTGATATACATATAGATCTATTTGAATTCTTCTACGTATATCCAAATGGTGTACATTCTAACCACAAAGACATTTACTCAACTATATTCATAGCAGCATTGTTAGTAATAGTCAGAACCTGAAAATAACCTAGATGCCCCTCAACTGAAGAATGGATTTTAAAAATGTGGCACATTTGCACAATGGAGTACCACTCAGCAGTAAAAAAAAAAAAAAAAAAAAAAAAAAAAAAAAAAAAAAAAAAAAAAATGACACCTTGAAATTTGCTGGCAAATGGATGAAACTAGAGAAGAAAATCATCCTGAGGTATCCCAGACCCAGAAAGACAAAAAATGGTATGTACTCACTCATAAGTGAGTTTTAGATGTCAAGCAAAGAACAACCAGGCTACAATTCACGAACCCAGAGCAACTAGGTAATAAGGAGGAACATTATTATTCATGGTCCCTCTGGGAAGAGAAAATAGATAATATCTCCTGAGCAAATTGGAACCATACTGTGGAAGGGGCAAGGGGTGATGGGAAGAGAACATGAGGGAATGGGATGACTGAGTTGGGAGAGGGACAGAGAAGGAGAACAACAAAGTAGATATCTTAATAGAGGGAGCCATTGTGAGGCAAGAGAGAAACCTGGTGGTAGGGAAATAACTAAGGACCCACAAAGATGACATTGGGTAAGACTCCAAGCAATAGAAAGCAGATGCAAAGATCCACAGCTGAGCACTGGTTCAAGGTCCCAATCGAAAAGACAGAAGAGAGATTATATGAGCAAAGAGGTCAAGGTCATGATGAGGAGACCCACAGAGACAGCTGCACAGAGCTTTTGGGAGCTCACTGACTCTGAGCTGACAGCTGGAGAACCTGCCTGGGACTGAACTAGGCCTTCTGAATATGGATGATAGCTGAACAGAGTGGGCAATTTGTGGGGCCTCTGGCAGTAAAACCAGAATTTATTCCTAGTGTACAAACAGGATTCTTGGAGCCCATTCCCTACAGAGGGACACTTTGCTCAGTCTTGATACTGGGGGGAAAACCTTGATCATACCTCAACTGGGATATGCCAGACTTCATTGCCTCACCCTGCAAGTCCATACCCTTTCTGAAAAGTAGATGGTTGGATGGGGTGGGAGAAGCTGGAAGATGACTGGGAAGAAGGGGGAACAATGATGGGTATGTGGAAAAAAACTTTTTTTTTTAAACTTTATTTATTTGCCTGGAACTGGAACTACAGACAGTTGTTAGCTGCCATGTGGGTGCTGGGAATCGAACCCGGGTCCTCTGGAAGAGCAGACGGTGCTCTTAACCACTGAGCCATCTCTCCAGCCCGGAAAAAAACTTTTAAATAAAAATATCAATATAAAAAGCAAAATTTTCTGCTGGCAGAGAACTATGCAAATAAAAATAACTTTTAAATGGTATCAGTTTTGTTGTTGCTAGTTCCTGAGTTTTATGTTTTTAAGACAGGGCTGAGTTCAAGATTTGTTTTTATCTTCCCAAGTGTTGGGAAGTGTGGGTAGGCATTTCCCATCACACTAGGTTTTTATGTGCAATCAGTCTATTAGACACTTTGTATATTATTTTTCCAGTTAATTCTATGTTTTTATTTTAGTAAAACCAAGGTGCAATTTATTGTTTTAACACCCCCCGCTCAGGAACATTAAGGATACTTAACATTGTTGTGTACTCATCACTCTTCATCCTCATCAAAACTCCTTTCACGTTTTCTTTTCTTTTTTATTATTTTTTGAAAATCAATATCAAACATTATATAAAAAAGCAAAACATTCAGAATAGATAACAAAAAACCCATACAGTAATAAAACTTCTCTTTTCTCTAAAATACATGAAACATAAAAAATAAAATCTAAAGCTTCTCAAGCCAGGTTAGGCTCAGCTACAGACAAAGAAAGCACAATAGGTCACAGCTAATGCCCACGGATGAACTATGGTCACCACAAATTTCTGTGAACCAACCGTTCTATAGTCAAACCAAAAGTTTTGTTTGGTTTTTGTTTTGGTGTGTGTGTGTGTGTGTGTGTGTGTGTGTGTGTGTGTGTGTGTGTGTAGACTACCAATTAAGATACCAAGAGCTTATTTGTATAAAGTATCTGGTACCATTTTCAGTCAACACAGTTTTAATTTCTTATACAAGCATATTTATCTTGTAGAAAAGTGTGATGGTGTTAACAATCTGTGCCCAGGTTATAATGTCTGTTTTTACATTTTTTGCTCTACCAAACTCACGAAAAATAAATAAATTTATAAAGCCCTAAGTATAAGATACAAACGCCAGCCAAAGAAATACAGTTTTGCCTTGAAACAAGAAACCCAGTGTTCACTTAACCAATTGAGCACAAAGTCAATCAATCCATGAGCTCAATAACAACCAGTTCCCGAGCATTAATTCCAACCAATCTCTGAAAATTTTCAAGTTCAAACATTGAAATGTGAGCAAGTTTGACCCTGCTAATCTTCTCAGTGGAAAAACTGTGCTTCTCAGAAGCCCTGTGATTAGTTAGTTGTCAGCTGCCCTTTCTACCCTGGCAGAGGCCTCCACTCTTCTGGATGTTTCTTCCAAAATAAATCTTTTGAATGAATTTAAATAAGGAACTTTGGCCAGGATGGATTCGAAACTCAGGAGTGGACTGGAGCAGAGAAGCAACAAACACCACTACTACTCCCTTAAAAGGGTGGAACACAAACAACAACTTTTCCTGAAGACTGCTACATTTCTGAAGCAGTTACTCCATTCCTGGAATGAAGCAGGGATGTAATAAATTTGCCTGGAGTTTAGTAGAAATAGGCATCTCTTTCTGCTTACCATGGTCACTCACAACTGATCATGACAATTACTATATTGTGGTTTCTATTTTGAAACATTTGAGGTAGATACTGAAGTGTGCTATGTGTGAGAAAAATTCACTTAGTAAATTTAATTATATGATCCTTATACCAGTTCTATGATTTTGTTCCCTTTTTATTGTGTTTTCACTTAGTGAGAGGTATATTTGTTCTCTAATGTATACAATGGTATCTCCATCACCTATGTAGTCTATTGTTTATTGAAATATCATGATGTGATTATAATTTTTAAGTAAGTTTGTCTGTAAAAGGGTGGTGGTCTGTTGTAGTGGGATTATGTTATTTCATTGTAAATAATCGTCTTGCCTACTAGTTTAATAAAAATGCTGGTTGGATGAAGGCAGACAGTATTTGTGAGTAGGGCTACCAGACTAAGAAAACTCTGGGAACAGGAAGAACAAAGCAGAGATGCATAGGAAAGTAGTTGAAATGTTGCTGAGAAAAGTTACCAAGCCAAATAGCTGAATAAGAACACTGGCTAATTTAAGAGTAAAGAGTTAGCAATTTATATGCCTGGGTCCTTGGAAATCAGCATAAAATAAACATAAGCTTCTCTTTGTTATTTTGGGACTGCTGGTCCAGATCTTGGGGCTAGTTGGGCCAGAAACTTATTAATACAGGCAGTTGTTTCTGATTTTTTTCATATTTTCACAAACTCCCTTGCTATTTTGTTGTTATTCAGCTTGACTTGGATGTCAGTGATGATTCATGGATACATCTGAACACATGATCCTCACGTTTCTACCTCCTGAGTTTGAGTCCAAGTGTAGATGATGGACTCCAAATTTTTGCTGTTTGTCAACAATGTTAAAATGCTTGAGAATATAAGAATTATTAAATGCCTTGTGTAAATTCAAAGCAGTAGGTTTTTTATTTTTCTGGTAGAGATGTTATAAAGTAGGATAATAAACAATATATCCATATATAAATATATGTATATGACTTAATGTTCCATACTTCTCTCTATACCATTTGACATTTCATCTTTAAGTACTGCCTTCTGAGGAAATTATCCAGACAGGCTGGATGATATAATAGCATTAAGATTTATTTTGTACCAAATGTTTATGGTATGTTTAATGTGATTATGTGTTTATAGGCCAGGGCAGGTACATAGAAACAAGAAGACAAGTTTATGATTTCTACTTTTGTTTCCCTTTATATAGTGATCAAGGTCAGGTTTCTATCCTTGCATCCGACAGACATTTCCTGCTATGCTGTCTCATTGGTGCTCAAATGAGATTAGAAGAAATATTACAACAGTAAACTATTGTCTTCTTTTCAGATTGTAAAGAAAAATTAACACAAAGAAAGGAATGCAGGAGAGTTTGATAAAGAAATCTACTTTGCATATGAAATTATTTATACTACCATGTTTATTTTGAACTAAACATTGTGCCAGTAGCCATGCAGGTGGTAAGGAGAAGGCAGAGGAGGTGGCAACAGGTAATAATTAAGATTCATATGTTCAGCCCACCAAGAGGTGACTCCCTGGTGGATAATTTTCAGGTGAATGAGGCTCCCAATACCACAAACCTTGGAATATATTTGACTTCTGATGTATATTTGCACCCTTGCTGTTTCTGTCAATCTCTGATGTCTGACATGTTTAAATTGGGTGTGATAAATTTCTTATTGTCTATAAGATAAATTGTTTCTCTCATGGAAATATACCTCTCTAATTGGTATTCTTACCTGTGAATTTATATGTAGATGACTTTCTCCCTAAGCCATTCTATCTAATTTATAATAATGTTAGCTTTGATGAATAAAAGTATATACAATGATATGCTTTACAGTTATCATCTAAGGAGCTGTTAGATTGCAGTCAAAACTCCTTAGATGCAACACCAGCTTATGTTCTTTTAATATGATTCATTTACAACCATTGATGTGCATCATGTGGCTGAAACAAAGTCTTGTAAAAATTGTAAGTCACATGTTTTGAGAATAACTTAAAGTTGGAGAAAAGCAAAGAGAATAATTTTATGGTTCATAAGGACACATAGTTGAGGCTAAAAACACAAATCAGCCCAAATGTTGAAATTGGTTTAATATCAAAGTTCATGATTAACTCCTTGTATCTATTTCTACCCTCAATCTCCAGATGGGTGTATACCATAAAGATCTAAAGTAGAGCTAGCTAATTGTCTCTTATGGACAAAAATTTAGTGCTTTTTTAGTGTCAGTGTCAAGGGTTAAAGTTAGGATCAGAAAGAGATATATTTCAGAATTAAGGTTACAGGAATAGAGGGTTAGAGGGTGATAATTAGGTTTGGGTTCATGTTTCCAGTTAGGGTTTGATGGTTAAGGGAAGGGTCAGGATCAGAGGGTTAGAGGTTAGTGTTAGGGTTAGCCTAAGTAAAAATTAGTGTTAGGATTCAGGGTATGTTAAGGGTCCAAGTAAAATATGGTTTATTTTTCCAGTTAGGTTAAAGTTAAAGGGTATGAGTTAGAGTAGAGGTTTTGAGTTAACATTCAGGATTAGACTCAAGGTGAGGTTATTCTTGGCATGTTAGTGTTAGAGGCTTGAGTTTGAATTATGGCTTAGAATCACTTATGAGAAGATTTGGATTAGCATTAAATTAGGGTTAGAGTTATGGAGAGTGTTAGGTTTAGGGTTCCCATGGTTTCAGTTTGGGTTAGAGTTATGGCTATGTGTAGGATTTGGGTTGGGTTTATAGAAAGAGTTAGGTTTAGGGCTGTGGTTTTTGGTCAAAATCTGTGTCATAGTTTAGTTACCCTAAGAGTTAAAGTTAGGGTTTGATTTCATGGTTATCATTAGGTTTATGTTATGAGATAGTTTGAGTACTAGGGTTAGGAGTTAGTATTAGGTTTAAGAACAATTGGTATGCAGTATGCATAGTGTAATATTATGGTTTTTTGGGTGATGGTCATGTTTATGGTTTGGGACTAGGGTAAGGGCTAGCACTAGAGTTAGGGTTGGCATTTGGGGTGAGATTTAGAATTAGAATTTAAATTACAGTTAGCTTTCGGCTTCTGGTTAGGATGGTTGAGAATTAGGGTTAGATTTAGGTTTAGAGTTAATGTTAGTTTTGTTGGAGTTAATATTAGATTTAGCATAAAAGCATAGGATTAGTGTTAGCATTGAGTTAGTACTATGTGTAGTTTTTGGTTATGGTTAGGTTTATTGTTTAGGCAACATTGTTATGGTTTAGGCCAATGTAGTGTAGAGTGTGGGAGAAGAGGATTCTGCACTTAAGAAGCATCTTCTCCATCTTTGTCCAAGCTCTTTGTTGGAATCTTGGAGAGACAAAGACTTGGGGAGATATCCAGACCTCTTAAGTATTCACAGGGACCAACCATGTACTTACATTGAGAAAGTATAACCCACTGTGTCTGTGGTGGTGAAAGATCTGCTGTAGTGTTATCTTCCAAAATTAGAGTCTGCTTTCCCCCAGGGTTTTGATACTTGGAACTGGAATTGACATGGCAGGAAGCTACAGGTTGAAACCCAGAAATAAAATCTGAATCTGGCAGAATGTACTGGCTATAGAATTGTCCTTTGATGCCAGGTTTCAGCCAGTACTCAGACCCTTAAAGTCTATTATGATGGAGAGAATACCAAGAAGTGCCAAGGTGAGTGGCACTTTCCCTTGAAGAGGTGAATCAAAATGGAGCCAAAGCCACACAGACTCACAGCCTTAAGCTTTTTAGCCCTGAGCATTTGGGGATTTGCAGTCCAGAGTTTCTGAGTGCTGAATTGGGGTTATTGTGTTATCCAAGATCAGACTATGACTGCCTATTTGCTCTCCACCTCACTCACTCACAGGAGCAATAAAAGTAAAGAACTTCATTGCCTTTTAAATTCTTTGCTTATATTGCAGGTATCATAACTCAGCCACACTTCTCACTAAGGGGAACACATTATTTGCTATAAAACATACATACTGCATGACAAAGACACAGAATAGGACCAGGACCCAAAATGTGAGAGCTAAAGCCAACAGCTTTTCATGCCCAGTTACAAGAAAAAGCTTCAGCCCTTCTGCTTCCTGCAGACAAGTTCCTTCATGCTCCCCAGACATGCACAGGGCAGGTACTGCTTGTAATTTTATAGGGCACTTAGTGTTTGCCAGACATTTATAGAAGAAATCTGTACACAAATTTTTGGTATAGATCAAGTAAGTAACTTCATAGACAGAAATATGCTAGCAATTGAAAAACAGGGGTCACTAGAATTTTACATTGGGTAATGGGATTGCCACCAAGCCTGAAAAATCTCAGTTTAGTCCTTAAGACCTAGGTAGAAGAGATAAAAATCCCAAAAAGCTGTTCTCTGATCTTCACATGTGAGCAAGCCATAGTATTTCTCACTTCCTCTCAAGTAAATAAGTATAATTTTTAGAAGGAGAGTAGAGAGATGGCTTGGTAGTTGAGTACTTCATGCACCTAAAGATTGGAATTCAGTTATCAGCATCCACATGCAGTCTCACAACCAGTTGCAACTTCAGGTCAATGTGATTCAACATCCTTTTTACCTCCAAGCCACCTCCAAGAGCACCTCTTTTATGTGTGGATACCCACCTTCTTGCCACCAAAAAGCATACCAAAAAACACATACCATCCTGATTTCGTTCCTTCCTGCTGAAGTCAGTCTCTGTTTTAATTTTTACTTTGTGTTTTTGTCAGGGTTACTATTGCTGCAATACAACATTATGACCAATAATCAAATTGTGGAAGAGTCTTTATGTGGCTTACACTTCTGTATCACTGTTCATCATCAAAGTAAGTCAGGGAAAAAACTCTAACAGTGCAGAAACCTGGAAGCAAAAAAACTAATGCAGGGTACCTGGGAGAGTTCTGCTTGCTGGTTTCTTCTACCTGCTTTTTTACAGAACCCAGGTCCCCCAAGCCAGGAATAAAACTACCCACAATTGGCTGGGCACTTCATTAATAACTAATTAAGAGAATATCTTACAGGCAAAGCTCAGAAACATTTTCTCAAGTGAGTTTTTCCCCCCTCTGTGATGACTCTAGCCTGAGTCGAATTGATATAAAACTAGCAAAAAAATTCTAGTAATGTTGGAATGATGATGTCCTGCTTTTCTTGCCTTATTTGTTAAATGAGGAGAGAAAAAATTTATTTCTGTAACTTTAAAAGTCTTTCTGTACACTGTGAATATACTTTATTATCATTTGCCAATAAAGAAGTTGCTTTGGCCTATGGAAAGGCAGTTTAAAGTGAGGTGGGAAATCCAAGCACAGATGAAGAAGAAGCATGAAGTCAGAAGATGCTGTAGGCTGCCACCAAGAGCAAGATGCAATAGAACACGGGTAAAGCCACAAAGCCATGTGACAATACCTAGATCAATAAAAATGGGCTGAGTTAATTTGTCAGAGCTAGTTGGTAATGAGTCTGTGCTATCAGCCAAACAGTTTGTAATTAAAATAAGCCTCTGGGGCTGGAGAGATTGCTCAGTGGTTAAGAGCAGTGACTGCTCTCTCAGAGGACCTGAGTTTGATTTCCAGCACCCGCATGGCAGCTCACAACTGTCTTTTACCTCACTTCTAGAGGATCCAAGATGCAAGCAAACCACCAATGCACATAAAAAATAAATAAAATAAAATAAGCCTCTGAGTAATTATTTTATGAGTGGCTGTATAACCACAGTGAGAGATATTTGTTTGAACCTTATTCTGGCTGCTTCTGTCATGATGAGACTACCATGGTGACACGGATTTGGGTCTCTTTCAACTGAGATTCAAGTGGGGCTCTGGGAGCACAAGTAGAGGATCTAAAACACCAAGTGTGAGTGTGCCTAGAGCTTGCACCAAGAAAAAGTGTGGAAAATGCAGTTGAGATGTAGAAAACTGACCCAAGTTCAGTTTAACCCTGTTGATCCTATAGCCTAGACAAACATGCCCACTGCCTTAAATGCCCAAGTCAGATCTCAGACACTCTTTGTCAACCAAGGAACCCTCTACATTACCCATCATAGCTGTACTGTGTTCTGTACCTCAACAGTTCATGCCTCTCACTTAAATAAAACTACCAGATTTTTAAAAATCATAAAATTCAAGACAGGAGAGGTTTTTAAAGCCCAGGAACAGGAAAACTAGTGGTGCTCAAGGCTCTAGTTTCCTGCATAGTCAATCCTCATGTAAGGGCCTATTGATCCCTTCCATACTTTTTCCTTCTCCACCTACTTGTGCCTTTACCATGAGTAGAACCATCATGAGGTTCATTTAGAGCCAGCCCCCAGCATACTCTCAAGTTCAACTTGGTGGCTGATAGACCTGTGCTCTCCACCCTGGCTCAGTCAAAGGCCAGCAAAACCCAAATATAATGCATCCATATCAATGCATGCTCAATGACCTTGTTACCTCAGAGTTGTATTGTTTTGCATGGCTTTCCATTATTGCTCTTAACACTATTCCTTTTACTAGCCATAGCCTCTAGTCTTATAATGGAGAATGTTATTAGAAGGACAAGACCCACTTTCCAGGGAGATCCTCCTGCTCCATGGTACTGATGTTCTGGGTGGCAAATAGATTCTGGAGACACTCCTTTGTGCCACCCTAGTTCTACAGACAGTATCTTCTACTGTGAACCATGAGAGGTCAACTCCCAAAAACTACTCTCCATGATAATAAAGGCAAGTGACTCAGAGTAGTGAGGGATAAGAAACTTTTTATCAGAGGGTAATTAAGAATAAGATTATATCTAACTGACTAGTAAAATAAGGATAAACTTTTTTTACTTCCTAAAATGGTTCCTGAATCTTTTTGTCTCCACATAATTATGGAACAAACTCCAAGGCACTTGGGAGTTTGCTGTGTGTTCTGATGGAGGCCTCTTCCTGATGACCTGAGGTTGTCATTTGAGTATTGGATTTCTCTTAGAAAAGTAGCCCGTGTGTGATAACCTGAGAGATGGCTTCCTCTTAAAGACCGGTAGAGAAATTTTAGTGGAATGTGCACTCCTCTTGAACAAGGAGAGAGGTTGATAAAAGAATCCAGAGGCCCGAGGTCAGCCTCAGCTATTGCGTATAGGAAGTGTCTATCTTTTTATTAAATAAAAGTAATACTGAGATGGGTGTGAAATCCATCCTGAGAAGTCATTTATTGAACTGAGCCCAGGACATGCTGTGTAATCAGAGTATGTACCTGTGCATGTGCGTGCGCACATCCATGTGGAGACCCGAGGTCAAGCCTGGTGTTGTTTCACAGGAGGTGACCCATTTTGTTTTTAAGACAGTCTGTCATTGACAATAGGTCAAGGCTGGTCAGTCAGTAACCCCCGGGTGTTGGCCCAGCTCTGCCCTCTGACTGCTGGGATTGCAAACACATGCTATCATGCTTCTGGGGCTCAAACATGGGTCCTGCTGCATGCACAGGCCCTTGAACAACTGAGCTATGTATCCAGGACTGACTCTATTCATATTAGAGAGCCCCCTAAGAGGAGAATGTTTTTCTCCTCTTCGAAGGATGTGTATTAAGTGGCTCATCTTTTGAATGAAAGGAAGTAAAATTGGCATTAACTCTTTCCTCAGAGAACTCTTTGCACCTCTGAAGCTGAGCCCCTCAGGAGGTACAGGGTTTCCATCTCACAGCGAGGGCAGGGAGGAGATGGGGGGCTCACCTGCTGGACCCCTTAACTCTATGGTTGAGGTCCAGGTAACTTGTCACTGTCGCTCATGGGGCGGGGGTGACAGTGACCTTTCCAGTCTCAGACTGACCCATGCTCTATTTTGTTTAGCAGTTAGGCTTTTTAGCATCTCGTGAATTTATTTATTTTGATATGTAGAAAATTGCTCGATCTTTAGTGTATGGTCAGAGCAAGACACAGTTCTGTGCTGTAGATGTACAGGATGGTAATGCATGTGAAATACGGGCACTGTCACCTCGACTGTGCCTTTAACCGTAGATGAAGTGTCTGTCTGGTGTGCGTCTGAATGGCTCATGCCAGATGTTTCTGGACTATTAGGACGGAAGACTCCATCACAGACGATGACAAGGGGAGGTATGTGTGCTGTTGAAGCTGGTTGCATGTGAGTTATTTTGGTCATAGTGCATGGATGTAACCCACACTAGCACAAGACGATGACACAGATTCTGTTAGGTGGGAGATTAGTAGGGACATGTGATCTGAAAAGGCAGACGCCCAGACTCAGCTGCATCCCAGCAAGCTTGGGCTCTGTCCTGTGAGTGTGGCTCTGTGCCATCCGCTCTGTCCCTGAGCTGACTGACCCCCCCCCCATGCATGGCCAGGCGAGTGTAGACTCACCTGATGGCCCTTCCCCTGACCCCAGCCACACGCTGCTGTGCCTCGTGTAGAGAAGGGGTACTGCTGAACTTTGTGTAACAAATGAGTGCACTTAGTTGTATCAGCCACGTAAACATGTCGATGGATTGTGTAGTGTACACTTTATAGATAGAGAAAAGGTCTGCTGGGGGAACAAACCTCCCTCATCCTGTGACTGCCAGGGTGATAGCTTGGTCACTGTTGTCTTGAGGATGTCTGCTCCCAGTGACACTGTAGGGACAGGCCATCCCCATCTTCCTTCCTCTCTTTGCAAGGACACAGGGAGGTCTACACTGTGGAATCCTACACTACAGGACCCTACACTGGGGTCCAGAACGCTCCCTCTTCTTGGAACATGTACCCCTCTTTGTCCAGCAGCTGTTGATCCCCTCCACATCTCTTAAGACTTGAGTGGCGCTGTCTCCTGGCAGGGTGGGTCTCTGCCAGCCCTGCACATCATCGCCACCTGTAAGAGAGCCTTCACCTGTAAGAGAGCCTTCACCTGTAAGAGAGCCTTCACCGCTGGGCTTTGCAAGCTCAGCTGCACTCCCTTATTTCAAGTGTTTTCTGAGTCCTCCGATGTTGTTCCTTCTCTGAGGCTGCAGACCATCCATGAGCCCTGTCTTGTACCTGAACCTCAGCCAAGAATTAGGCCAGATGGAGGGAGGGTCTTTGTTTCTCCTTCCTCAGTGAATGCCATTTCGGTATGCCATGGGCTCAGCCCACGTGGGGCTTGTCTACTGAAGCTACTATTGAATGTTGTTGGTCAGCATTCCATCTGCTAGACAGCTCTCTAGACATGTATAGAGTGGTCATATTGGATACTCACAGCAGGTGTCTTATCTTTATATTAATAGAAAAAATGTTGAGCCAATTTCTTTAATTATTAGCATAAAATCTACAATCAAACTTTTGAGGTTTCTGGTTTGTTTTTTTTTTTAAATACAGGGTTTCATAGCCCAGGCTGGCCTTGAATTCACTGTATAGTGGAGGATAACCTCATTTTCCTCTGCCTCTACCTTTTAAGTGTTATGATTACAGGCATGGGTTATCAGGTAGGGCAAAGCTTTCAGTTTTTAACATATAAAACAGACCAATAAATAAATCATTGAGCGGCAGTTATGCCTTTCTAATGCATGCCTCTGCTGCCCTCTGGTGGACAGAACGTCTAATAGCAGTTTGATTTCTCTCCCTATTTCGATGGGCACGTTCTAGAAGGCTTTGCTAATCTTGAGCTCCGAACGTTAGCTTTCCCCTGTCTTTGTTTCACTTGTTTTCATTTGTGACACAGAATTTATAATGTTAAAATGTCTATGTATGAAATGCTTGTTACATGCCAGTATTACCCCATTGGATTCCCGTGACAGTCTTGTTATAGAGAAATGGTCCTGACCCCCAACCATAAAGGGATTTTCATGCCTACTTCATAACTGCAATCTTGATGCTGTTACAAATCGTAATGTAAACATCTCTGTTCTCTGATGGCCTTAGGTGACCCCTGTGAAAGAGTTGGTTGAGGCTCCCACAGGGATTTCCACCCAGGCCTAGAGGAGCACTGCTCTAGAGGAACAGATATTTATATTCTACAAGGAAGACAAACAAGATCCACAGACAGATAGCTCTCTGCTTGAAATGACTTATTGCATGGACAGTGATTAAAAGGCCTGATATAGAGTAGGTGTGCATTGCATCGATAACAGGACTGAGCCTGTGACCGACATGGCTGTGGAATACAGGGGTCCTTCTACAGCTGGGTCACTGCCATTTTTAGTACTCAACTGTCTCTTGCATAATGATCCGTGCACTATGTAAGTAGCTATGTTTACGTACACATGCTTTCTAGGCACATTTCTTTTTTTTAATTTTGTATTTATCAAGAAAAACAGTGAATTGAATTTAAAATGCTGATAAGTTAACAATAACTATAAAGAAAATAAAAATCATAAGCATGACTTATCAAGGGTGATAATGCAAATAATTTGCTACACATAAAATTACTTTGTGTTCAGCTTTCCCTCTGGATTTTTTTTCCTATCCCTGTATATCCCCCATTCAAGGTCCCTTCCCCCTCCCAACACATCAGGTCATTTTTCTTCTCCACAACTCCCCATCCCCTCCCTGGGCAGGCTGCAGACAGTCCCATGGTCCCACTGACCCAATAATGTTTAGTTCAGTCTCCACTCCTGGCAGATCCAGTTTTGTCCCCCCTCCCTCAAGAGTGAGTCAGGTGTTTCTAGGCACATTTCTACACCGGGCCATGACCCCTCATTTCCCTGAGGGTGATGTGCAGGCCTCCTGATTCTGGGGAAATCCTGGAGGGCAGGAGGGAGGAGAGAGTGTGTTCCTGTGTTAGCCTATTTAATGTTGTTAGGCCAAAATACACGCAGCTGTGTACTTTTATAGAAAGAGGTTTGTTTAGAATGCTGAGCTGTGGGGAACCCCTGGGCTGCATCTTAATATGGTGGAAGGAATGGAAGGGGAAGAGCCAACTCGGTGTGTTCAGAACCAAAGCTGTCATGAAGTCCTGTGTCCAATACTGATGAGCAGGAGTTTCTAGAAGTGCCTTGGACTCATCATGGGCTTGATTTTGAGTCATTCTTGTGGCTTTGGTCTTGAGGCCCACTAAGTCTTAATTCTGCTTCAGAGAAGATGCAATTGAACATCGGAGGTTTGGCCACATCTCCCTACACCTCCAGCCTCACTCCCTCTTATCACTTGAGTCCATGAGAATGCAAGCATCTGATTGGTGGAGTCAAGGTCACATGGCAGACTCCCTGAATGGAATAAAAGTCTCCCACTTCTCACCTCACCTCCTGAAGAGTTCATCAGACCCTAGTATCACCACTGGATTTGGACCCAGTCTTTAACACAGGGCTGTTAGGGGCCATTTTGGATCCATAGCAAAGCACTGCTTTTTATTTCACCAAGAAATGCCCCTTCACTGGGTGTTGGGTGCTCTCACTGTGATGTTTGTTATTTGCATTTCTGAGGAAGGGACAGGTAGACAGGGGAGTTGTTGTCTCAGTTCCTCTCCTCCAATGGCCTGTTCTACAGCCGGCTTCCCTAGCATCTACAGGGCCACACTGTAGAGCCAGACAGCGAGCAGGGTTGGGTTTGGACCCAGGTTTGCATAGTCCCAAGGCCTTTCTGTCACAGCTTGGAAGCATTTCCCAGAGTTCTCCCTACCAAAGGGAGGACTAGAAACATGAAGGAAGAGAAGAAGAAATGAGAGAGAGGTAAAGAAGAAGAGGAAGTGACCTCATGACGTGTGAGGTTGGAAGGGGCTGTGGCAGTTGGAGGAGATGAATGTCTGCCTTCATCTCTGTCTCAGGAGACACCAGTATAGAGGCGAATTCTGGAGTTGGATGGGGAAGATAAAAATACCACTTAGAGATGTGTGTGTGTGTGTGTGTGTGTGTGTGTGTGTGTGTGTGTGATGTGTACATATACAGACGTGAGTGCAGAAGTCAGGGTGTAGAGGTCAACGGATAAGTTGCTGAAATTATTTTCCTCTTCTCATCCCATAGATCCTGGTATTCAGTTTGAATTGTCAGGTCTGGCTAAACCATCTTGCCTCATCCCAAAATACTAACTTTTAAGAAAAAAGTGTTTATGTGGAGCTGAAGAGATGGCTCAGAGGTTAAGACCATTGACTGTTTTTCCAGAGGTCCTGAGTTCAATTCCCAGCATCCATATGGCAGCCAACAACTGTCTGTAATTCCAAGATCTGACACCCTTACACAGTTATACATGCAAGCAAAATACTAATTCACATAAAATTAAATATATATATTTAAAAAAAAACTGTTTATGCTTGTTAGAGTGGTACATGCCAAGAGTCCAAAATCATGGAGGTGGGAACAGGAAAATGGTGATCTCCAGGCCACATAGCTGTGGGTAGCTGGCTTGCCCCAGTGCTGTCCCTATTCTGTGCCTGCCCAGCCTACCACCAACTGCTCCACCCCTCCTCATTACCATATTCTGGCCCCCAACTCCAGCTAAGGATCTCTGGGTAGAACAGAAGCCACAGGGGCAGCCAGAACTCTATCCCTCAACTAGGGTAGAGATTCTTTACTCAACCACAGGCACTCCAGCCAGAAGACCAGGAAGGAAAGAGAAAGGGGGAAAACACCATTTAATAAAGACAAACTCAGAAATTGGCACCTAGACCTATAATTACCCTAAACCCAGATGCCCAGACTCCAGCATAAGAATGTAGTCAACAAGAGTAAGGGCAATATGTCACCACCAGAGCCCAGCTGTCCTACTACAGCGAGCCCTGAATATTCCAACACAGCTGGAGTGCAAGGAAACAGCCTTAAAACTTCATAAGTCTATGAAGATGATGCTTAAAGAACAAATGAATAGATCCATTAAATAAACTGAGAAAAAAATTTAAAAACTGGAGGAAATGAATAAACTCCTTAAAGAAAGCCAAGAAAAAAACAAATAGTTAAGGGAAATGAGTACAACTATCCAAGACCTGAAAATGGAAATAAATGCAATAAAGAAAACAAAGTCAGGGAATCCTGAAACGAGAAATCCAGGTAGGCAAATAGGAACTACAGATGAAAGAATCACCAACAGAATGTAAGGGATGCAGGAGAGAATCTCAGGCATTGAAGATACAACAGAAGAAATAGATACATTGGTCAAAGAAATGTTGAATCTATTTAAAAAAAAAAAAGCATCCAAGAAATCTGGGTCACCATAGAAAGACCAAACTTAAGAATAATAAGAAATAGAAGAAGAAAAATCCTAGCTCAAAAGCCCAGAAAATAGTTTTTAATGAATTCATAGAAGAAAAAATGGACATGCCAATAAAGGTATAAGAATCTTACAGAACACTAAGTAGACTGAATCAAAAAAGAAAATCCCCTTGTCACATAATAATCAAAACACTAAAACAGAAGAAAGAAAGAATATTAAAAGCTGCAAGGAAAAGGCCAAGTAACACAGAAAAGTAAACTTACAAGTCTCAGTGGAGACTCTAAAAGCTAGAAGGTCCTGGACAGATGTCTTGCAAACTCTAAGAGATCATAAATGCCAGCCTAGAATATTATACCCAGCAAAATTTCAGCTACCATAGATGAAAAAAACAAAATATTTTATGACAAAGTCAAATTTAAACAGTATCTATCTACAAAGCCAGACCTACAGAAGGTACTAGAAGGAAAATTTCAACCCAAGGAGGTTAACTACATCCATGAAAGGAAATAAATAAGCTCACCCAACAAAACCAAAAGAAGTGAAACACACACCACCACCACCACAAAAACAAACAACAAAAACCCAAAATGGAAATTAACAAAACAATCACTGGTCATTGATATCCCTTAATATCAATGGACTCAATTTCCCAATAAAAAGATACAGACTAACAAAAAGGAGGCAAAAGCAGGATCCATCCTACTGCTGCATACAAAAAATGCACAGCTTCAAAGACAGGTACTACCTCAGAGTAAAGAGTTGGAAAAAGATTTTTCCAGGCTAGAGAGATGGCTCAGAGGTTAAGAGCATTGGTTGCCCTTTCAGAGATTCTGAGTTCAATTCCCAGCAACCACATGGTGGCGCACAACTGTCTATAATAAGATCTGGTGCCCTCATGTGGCATGCAGGTGTACATGCAGGCAGAACACTATATACATAATAAGTATATATAAAAAAAATTCCAAGCAAGTGGATTTAAGAAGTAAGCTGGCATAGCTAGTCTAACATCTAACAAAATAAACTTCAAACTACAATTAATCAAAAAAGAAAAAGAAAAAAAACAGGGAGGAGCACTTTTATACTCATCAAAGATCCACCAAGATGATCTTTCTATTCTTTTGTTTGTTTGTTTTTTGTTTTTTGAGACAGGGTTTTTGTTTTGTTTTGGGGTGTGTGTGTGTGTGTGTGTGTGTGTGTGTGTGTGTGTAGCCCTGGCTGTCCTGGAACTTACTCTGTGGACCAGGCTGGCTTTGAACTTAGAGACCAACTTCCCTCTGCCTCCCAGGGGCTTGGATTAAAGGTATGCACCACTACTACTTCGCGGTCTTTCAGTTCTTAACATCTATGCCACAAACACTAGGGCACCCATGTTTGTAAAGGAAACACTGCTAAAGCTTAAATCACACGTTGACCCTTATACATTAATAGTGGGAGACTTTAATACCCCACTCTCACCAATGGACAGGTCAAAACACTAAACAGAGAAACTGGAGCTAACAGCTATTAAGAATTAAATGGACCTAACAGAGATCTACAGAACATTTCACCCAAACACAAACAGATACACCTTCTTCTCAGAACCTCACTGAACATTCTCCAAAACTGACTACACACATACTTGGTCATAAACCAAGTCTCAAAAGATACAACAAAATTGAAATAACGCCCTACATCCTATGAGAACACCCTGGATTAAAACTGGGTTTCAGTAGCAGAAAGCCTATAAAACTTGTGAAAACTGAACAACTCTCCACTGAATGGCTTCTGGGTCAAGGCAGAAATAAAGAAATTAAGGACTTCATAGAATTTAATGAAAATGAATGCACAACATACCCAGGCTTATGGACACAGTGAAAGGTGATCAGAGGAACGTATATAGCACTAAGCGCCTGCATAAAGAGATTGCAGAGATCCCACACTAGCAACTTCACAGCACACCCGAACTCTTTAGAACAAAGAGAAGCAAATGCACCAGGGAGGAGTAGACACAGGGCTAGCCTGTGGTGCCTCTTTAAATTATCTCTGTGGGAGGGCCCAGCTCACCTTGGACAGTGCCGCTTCGGAGCAGGTCCAAGACAGCAGGCTAAGAAAGTCCCGAGGAATGAGTCAGTAATCAGCTCTCCCCCATGGCCTCAACTGCTGCCTCCAGGGCTGTTACCAGGATGGAGTAAACCTCTTCCCAGGTGCTTTTGGTCATGGTATTTATCACAGCAATAAAATCTCTAATGAAGACAGAAATTGGTTCCAGGAATGGGGTATTGCCCCAACAGATCTGACTGTATGTTTTTGGAAGGTTTGTGGTGGCATTTGAACTTAGGGCTGAAAAGCTGTATGGTTCTCAGAGCTCACTGGGCTTTTGTGTGAGAGTTTTGAAAATAGGCATTTTGAGAGCAATGCATACAGGTTTGGTTTAAAAGTTGGTCGCAGATCTTGTTCAGTAAATCCCCTAAGTTAGTACTTTATCAAAAGTGAATGTTGAGTATCGTTAGGTTGCTATTGGTCTAAGCCTCTACCGAATGGATTCCATTCAGCTCTGAAGTCTACTGGGTTAGCCAGATGGTTCAGTTGGTTAAATCTTTTGCTGTCAAGCTTGATTACAGAGATCTGTAACTGGTCCTACATGCCAAAAGGGGTTACTGATAACTGCGAGCTGTCTCTGACCTTCACACACATACACACGCCCCCATGCACACAGGCACAAAGAAATAAATTTAATAACAAGTAAACATGAAGTGAAGGCTTGACTGGTGCCTGTAAGTCCAATACTTAGGAGGCTGAGGCAGAAGGATTGCCATGAGTTTCAGGCCAGCTTGAACCTGCCAGGGGCAAACAAATCAATAAAGAAAATAAGAAACAACCCCAACAAAACAAAACCACCTTAATAAATCCTCCAAACCAAAAATTGCTCATGCTTCTGCCTAGAAAAGTTATGGGCTGTGGTGGTGGTGAGTTTCGCCTGCCAGCTCACTGTCCCTTACCGTCCTTGGCCAT
Source organism: Sigmodon hispidus (assembly GCA_004025045.1). Taxonomy (NCBI): domain Eukaryota; kingdom Metazoa; phylum Chordata; class Mammalia; order Rodentia; family Cricetidae; genus Sigmodon; species Sigmodon hispidus. Next base: position 233,894 of record PVIH01001335.1, read on the forward strand.
ACAGCAAGTACAGCTAGCCTAGGCTACATGAGACCTTGTTGAAAAAAGTGAATGGGGAGGATAGAGAGCTCTCAGTTACACTGATACCTGATAGATGACTGAAAGGGGGGGAAGACCTCAGGATTCAAATAAGGATGCAGGATGCTGCACTATCATATTTTAGCATAACAGGCTGACCCCAAGGCAGCTGTCTCCAGTCAAGACGTGGGAGCACACTAGCTGGGGAGCCCCAGGCCACCCTTCAGGGGGATGAAACCCTGCAGTCTATGCTGGAGACTCAACGACTTCCATATCTCAGTGGATCAAGGAACAGAGTGCAGGACAGAGATGAGAGTGAACTAAAATGCTTGAAGGCTTGTCCCAGTGACCTCTGCAAGCCAGGCCCACAAACGCCCCAAACAGTGCTGTGAGCTGGGAACCAGTGTTTCAAACACAGGCCTTTGGGGCTTTCAGATGCAAACTGTTAACTCTTACTCCTTTTAGAAATGTGTCTGAAGCTGCAGTGGTAACTCAGTGGTCATTGGCTGCTCTCCCGGAGGACCCAGGCTGGATTCCCAGCACACTTGCACCCAGATCACAGCTATCTGTAACTCCAGTCTTAGGGGAATGCGATGTCATCTTCTGGCCTCCAAAGATGTATATTAAACATACATGTCGGGAAAGCACCTATACACAGAAAATAATAATAAAAAATACATCCTTTAAAAAGGTGTTCAAGTGTCCTCTTGCACTTGGGGGACCATTAAATGTCCTGCCAGTCATGCAGGATCAGCTAGACAGTGCATCCTCTCTGCTTCCTGTCCGTCTTCATCATTTGTAAGTACCATCAATATGTCTGGTTGATACTGCCCCTTGATGTGTTCTGTCAGATCACCAAGGTCCTCCTAAGACAGCTTACCTCTCTTTCATCCTTGTGTGCTTCCCCTAAAAGTCTTTCATATCTTTTCAGTTATTTCCTCTTTGTGTTTTTTTTTCCCTCTTCCAAGATTCTTTTCTATTTTTCTTTCTTTTTGTGGTTTTTCCAGACAGGGTTTCTCTGTGTAGTCCTGGCTGTCCTGGAACTCACACTGTAGATTAGGCTGGCCTTGAACTCAGAGATTCTCCTAAGTGCTGGAATTAAAGGCTTGGGCCACCACTGCTCAACTCCCAAGATTCTTAAAATCTATCACTTGGCACATTCTTATCTCTGCAACCTTTACATTCCTACTTCCTGTGATAAGAATTTTCGTTCTTACAACCCTCCAGTCCTCTGCCCCCGACAGGGGCTTCATGAACACTGTGGCCCCTCACTAATTCCTGCCTTTATTTCTGTGTCAACTCCACGTTAACCAATAATATCGACTTACATATGTATAAACCAACACTGCCCCGTGGCTGTGATTTCTCTCCTCTTACGTTGGCATTTTAGTCTCTTGAGGGTCTGTGTTGAGCCTCTTCGACAACCTCCTCCATCTGTCTCACAAGTTGGCTCTAAATAGTATGGCTAGTTGATTTTTGTTTTGTTTTCTATTTTTTTTTTTTAAAGATTTGTTTATTTATTTATTATAGTATTCTGTCTGCATGTATCTCTGCAGGCCAGAAGAGGGCACAAGGTCTCATTACAGATGATTGTGAGCCACCACGTGGTTGCTGCGAACTGAACTCAGGAACTCTGGGAAGAACAGTGTTCAGTGTTCTTAACCGCTGAGCCATCTCTCCAGCCCATGTTTTCTATTTTTTAAGGTAATTTTGCTCACTGTGCTGTGCTCCTCAATTATTTCATTTTGCTCCAAGTCCACAGGCCCTGAGTGATATCCATTATGGTACCTACAAAAAGGCTGACGGTCCATATCATGGCCGCCCTTACCCAGTGCCCTGGTTACAACAGCCTGGTGTTGCTTCCCTCTGTGAGAGTGCCCTGCACGCTGGATGTGTCGGCCACCCCTAGGGAGTGCCGCCTACGCCTTGACTTGAATTACTCCATGCAGCAGGATCTCTCTACGCACTGGGGAGCTCAGTGCACGTGTGTGTGTGTGTGTGTGTGTGTGTGTGTGTGTGTGTGTGTGTGTGTATGCAGCGCTCTCAGCCCTATCCCTGACACTGAAGGAATCCTCAACACCTGCCCTTCCTTCTAACCCCGCTCCTCTCTCCTTCCAGTTTCCTGGTCTTGATGTTTGCTGTGCTTGGGCCTTCAGGAGCCACAGCAGGAGCCTCGCACCTTCCCCACAGCCGGCTCCATCCTAGATCTGGGGAATTGGAGGATTCCTGCATAGTTTTAGGCTTTCACAGAATCCACAGTTATACAAGCTGCGTAAGCTTTGGGGACAGTTTCCCTGCTTTTCTAGAGAAACTTTCCCACACTAATCACAAAACAATGACAACATAACGTTTGCTATAAAGAGAAGTTCCCGTCGAGGGCATCTGATATAGTCCTCTGAGCATCTTTATGGCAGCTCTGATGCAAGCTCTATTTTTAGCACATTAATTGCATAGAGGAAGGAACTGGAATGCCTAGAGGCTGCGGAACTTGCGTGGAGTTTCTAGCTGCTGAGCTCCAGTGTCCAGAGGAGGCCCTAGAGCTGTCTGATGTTGACAGGACAGCTTCCCTCTGCAAACTCCATCAACATGAATTGCTGCACTCACCTCTTGCCCTATTTAAAAAATATTTTATGTATAATTTTTACATGGCTGCCTTGTGCACTATGTACAAGGTGCATGCAGTGCCTCCGGAGGCCAGAAGAGGGCATTGCATCCACTGGGGGAGTGGGAGTGGGTGCTGACTATCCCTGGTCCTTTGGAAGAGCAGCAAGTTCTTTTAACCATCAAGTCATCTCTCCAGCTTTTGCCCTACTTAGAAAGGCCCGTTCTCTCCTCTCTTGCCTTTTAAGACCCTATTGGCTTATAGGCTGCTGTAGTTTCCCAGAAATAGATCTGGAAGGCAGATGGAGGTGTGGGCCTGGTGGCTTCTCTCTGGGTGAATCTGGGAAAGCCAGGTCCTACCTCTTAACTCCAGATATCAGACAACTTGCAGCCTTTGTTACATGCATTACTTCTGATAAGTTCTAAAAATTCCCAGTTGCTGGATTCCCACAGCTGCTGATGTAATAAGCCAATCAGTCAAAGCAATCCTGGGTGACCCTGGAAAGGCAGTGGAGAGTCACATGACAAATATGGCTACCGGGCCTTAAGTAACCTGTAGGTGTGGACTTGAGCAGGCTTCCTCAGGGGATGGGTGTGGAGAGGGGGGAGGAGGGGGGATTGGGAAGGGGAGGGCAGGCCTAGGGGAGGGACTGTTGTTTGGCCAGCTTTGAGGGGGCGGGGTCTGGGGACAGAGCAGCTGGGCTTACACCCAATCAACTCCAGTCTGTCTCAGATGGGAGAGTTTATAGTTTTGTTTTTGAAAATCCTTGAGGGGGGCTGGAGAGATGGCTCAGCGGTTAAGAGCACTGTCTGCTCTTCCAGAGGGCCCAGGTTCGATTCCCAGCACCCACATGGCAGCTAACAACTGTCTGTAGTTCCAGTTCCAGGCAAACATCAAGGAAAATAAATAAAATAAAGTTAAAAAAAAAAAAAATCCTTGAGGGTTGGAGGTGATGGGTGGAAAATCAGGCAAACCAGAGGGAAAGTTCTTTATTTTCTGGTCTGGTCTCACTAAAGCAACTCTCTTTCCTTTGTCCCTGGCATTTCAGCTTTCCTGTTTTCACTTGTTAGTGGTTTGGGGCAGTCTCTGTTTATTCTGTAATTTGTGGTGGGAGCAATACTTTCTCAGAAGGGGATAACTACACTGCATCTCATTCTGGCCACGTGTTGACCACTCTGTCAAGGCCTTCTTTGTGTAGACCACGGCCTTCTTGCATCTCCATCTTCTCATCTGCATAAAGAAGCATCATGAAACAGTGATGGTCTGTTTTCATCTTCACATCCTGAAGTCCTAATGAGTGACTATTGTCTCTCTGTCCCCAGAGTCACCTGTCCTCAGGGTGATTTGTGTGATTAGATGACCTAGTGGCCCTCCATGGCTCTGCTTAGGGCCAAGTGCTGATGTTTCTCTTCTTACTGATCTTGTTACTACTTGTTACAGTGTTAACACTGCCAGTGACTACATACTCTTTGTATATTCATGGGTTTTTGTTCATGGGTATGCAGGTGCACAAGCGTGTGAGCCTGTGGAGGCCAGCCGTCAACCTTGTGTGTTGTTTTTAGGTTGTGTGTGGTCCAGCAAACTCGGGTTCTCATACTTACCCAGAAGGCACTTTACTAATGGAGTCTTTACCTCACTCCTGAAGCACTTTCTTTTTATGTTCTTGAAAATCACTTTGAGGGGTCTGATGCAATGTCTCAGTTGGTCAATCAAGAACTTCCTCTGAAAACCTGAGGCTCTACGTTTAGATCCCCTCTGTCTACATGAAAAGCTGGTTGTGGTAGTACATGCCTGTAAAGCCAGCACTGTGAGGAGCAGAGACACAGGAACCCGGGGACTGTAGGCCACCTAGCCACCTACCTGAATCAGTGAGCTCTGTGATCAGGGAGAGATTCTATAAAAAAGGGAGAAATGTTTGAGGGAAATGGCTTTAGCCTCCACATGCATATTCGTACATGTACTGCTGAACCCACATACAAGCACACATACACATAGAACACACAGCAGCATACACGCTGCCCACACATATACACTCTTCCCCTATAAACCTCACACACATTTACATATATACAAGCTAACTTCTAGGATCCACATAGAAGGGAAAACATGAGCTATCTGTTTTTCAGAATCTGGCTTATTTCATTTAACATAATAATTTCCAGTTCTACCTATTTTTCATTGAGTATTTGTGGTGATATATTGTGTATCTAATAAAGATTGCCTGAAGATCAGAGGGCAGAACCAGCTGCAGAATTAGCCACAGAGGTCAGGCAGTGGTAGCACACACCTTTAATTTTAGCACTTGGGAAGCAGAAATCCATCTGGATCTCTGTGAGTTCAAGACCACACTGGGCTACATGAGATTGATCCAGTCCAAGAGAGAAACAGGCCAGGCTGTGGTGGCACACACCTTTAATCCAAGCACTTGGGATCCCATGCCTCTTCACCACTTACTTGGAAGTGTGGAGGCATGGATTTATCCTTATAAAGCTTTGTTTCAGGAAAGGAGCATTTGGGGCGTGAGGGCAGGGCCCAAATGTGGGAGTGTGCCTGACCCCCAACAGATTCAAAAGTTTAGCCAGCAGATTAAGGGCTTGGGTATGCACAAGAGCTGGGGTTTGCACTGGAAAGTTCAGCCAATAGTGACTGTACCCCATACTCCTGTACCCAATCCTGAAATGTCAAGACATACAGTACCCTGCCTACATGGGCTTTTCTTAAAAAAACCCTCACCTCTGGGCTTGGAGCCGATAACCCTCCACTGTGCTGGAAAAATGGGTTTTGACCTGGGTTTGTTTGAGCCTGTCTATAACAATAAAGACCCTCATGTGTTTACATCAAATCCAGCTCCCTAGTGGTCTTTGGGGGTCCCTCGACACAGGTACAACAGAAGCACACATGCCTTTAATCCTAGCACTATGAAGGCTGAAACAGGAATTGATATGGCTGAGCAAAGAAAGAAATATAAGGCAGGAGGAGACAGGATCTTCCCCTTTCAGCTGAAGAGTTGGCAAGTTAAGAAGTGGCTGTGGCTTATTCCTCTGTCTCTATGATCTTTCAGCTTTTCCCCAATATCAGGCTCCAGGTTTTTTATTATAAGACTAAGTAGAATTTGTGCAATGTTATTGCACAATTGAAATGTTGTTTCATTTTTTTCTTTACAGAAGGAAAAAGTCCTGTGTATTTGTATCACATTTTCTCTATCCTTTGCTCTGTAGATGGTCATCTGGCTAGTTCTATTTTAGCTGTTGTAAATAGGTCTGAAATGAACATGCTAGTTGTTAGTGTGTTCCAGACACTGCTGACCATGCGTCTCACTCCTGGGCATGTCTGCATGCTCATCTGTTATTTTAAAAGAGAATAACACGTGGCAGTGACTTTTTTTTTTCTCTGATCTCCCCTCTTTTGCTTCCTCTATTTCTTCTTTCTTTGTCACCCTTTCTCTTGAATCCAACCCCCTACCCCCAATAAAACTCTAAATGGCACCCTGGCAGCCAATGGTTTGTCTTTCTACACGCAAAATCCTAAGATTAGTATCTCCGTGGTAAGACATAAAGTCATCTGAGTAGTGACTATTGAGGTATAGCTGGAAGTACCTTGTCCAGAATCACTCAGAACCAATCCTGCCTCTGTGGGACCGCATTGCCTGTCTGTGCCCAGTGTCCCCCAAATCTACTGAAGGTGATGTTCACAGCTGTCAGCCTTGGCCTCCTAGTTCAGGTACTGGAGAGGAGTGTGACAGACTGAGTTCAGTGGACAGAAGGACAGTTCTCTACTTGGGTTAGATGAGATCCTTGGTTCAGTCACCTGTGGCCAGAGCTGTGGGACCACGCGGCTCCAAGATAGTTACCATATAGCTATCTCAACCATGAAGGGCTGGAGAGCTCCGCTCAGAAACTGAAGTTAGCCAGTTGTGGTGGTTTGAATATAAATATCATGTTTTACCCAGTCTCAGTGACTCCCCAGAAAGATCCCCAGAATCACAGCGACTCTTCCAATGCAAATGCAAAGCAAGGATTATTACAGCTCTATAGCTGAGCTCAGCTTCTGCCACACAGCAGTGCAGGTGAAGGAGTGAGCTCTCCCCTACTCAAAAGCAAGACTTTTTAAAACAGAGATCAAAGACCATAGAAATGCAATTGTCAGGCTAGGGAGTGAGGGGCCCAGAGAAAGTTTCTTTACTATTGTTGGCAGATGGGCAGCTGCTGGCTGATTGGTTGTCTTAGAAAGAGGAGAAGATGCTTCCCAGCTGGGCCGGAATGGCCTCTGATTACCCAGGCACTTGGCCTTGGGTGCTTAGCCCTGGGGGGTTAGAAACTTCTCAGGATAGGAGACCAGAAACTTCTTAGCTCTCAAAATAGCTCCAGGCCTGAAGGTGGAGGGACTTTAGTTTCCACAATCAAAGGCTCATATATTAAGATACTTTGTTCCCGTTTGGTGGAACTCTTTGGGAAGGATTAGGAGGTTTGGCTTTATTGGAGGTGAGTCACTAGGGGTGGACTTTGAGGTTTCATTCCCATTCCCAGTCTATCTGCTGCCATCATGCATGTGGTCCAAGATCTAAGCTCTCCAGTGTCACGCCTGCCTGCTGCCATGCTCCCCATCATGATGGTCATGGATTCTAACTCTCTGAAACTATACGCTCCACACTCTTCTATACATTACCTTGGTCATGGTGTTTTATCATAGTAACACAATAGTAACCACCAGACATAGAACCTTCCTAAGATGCCCTTTGTCGGTCCCCATATTGTCTCAGTCTGGATCCCCCAAGGGTGGAGGGCACTTCAGGTGGTCTAGTCTGCCTGTCTTCTCTTGTGCTGGGCTTCGGGATGGGACATTCTCCAACAGACACAGTCCTGCCCATTTCTGGAATCAGTCTACCCAGCACTGGCAGTACATCAAGTGCTCTGTGCCTGCCAGGGGTTGGGGTCTGGAAATTGGCCTGGCAGGCCTACGCAACAAACGTCCATATGTCCACCATGCTCAATCTTACTGATGTGCTCATGTCTTATTTTTGGAATAAACCCTAGTTGTAACACTGATGTCAACCCCATTTAGTAAACCTGACTTTCTGCCTAGCACATTCCCTCCTTCCTGCTCCCCAGGGCTCCAGCCACCTGCTGACAACCTGCTTAAATTCAGATACACAGCTGTGAAGACACAGGCACATTCTGAAGGACATTGCTACCCCCACCCCAGCCCAACTAGGCTCCTTTTTGTATCAACTTTCACTATGGCAATTTTCAAGTGCAAACTTCAGAACCAACAATGATCAAGTCAAGACCAAACGTGTCTTATCTATTGCACTTAATTCCCACCCATAAAATCATTTTACAGTATTTCAGATATTGAATCATAGTTACTATTTTGGTATGTCTTTCTAAAACCTAGAACTATTTGTTTCTCATGTCAGTATGATCCCATTATCACACCTAACAACATTAGCAATGATTGCTTAATACCATCAAATATTCCAGCCAGTATTTATATTTCTAGTTGTCTTAGAAATGGTTTAAAGACTGCTTTTTTATTTTTCTTAAACAATCTGAGCCTGTATCTACATGAGATCTGCATTTTGTGATTTTTTTGATGGCCTCTCCAGATTTTTGTCTGTAATAGCTGTTTTCCTTGTATATTGTTTCTCTGTAAAATTGGCTCATTCGTTCTGCAGAGTTGCCATGGAGGGACACGGCTGTGTCAGTCTGCATATGGACAGTTTCAAACCAATTTGGATTTGTTTCTCCTGGCATGCTCTCTTCAGGGGTTGTGTTGGATTCTTCTACCAGGTACATTTCATGCCTGGCTGTGCTGGCTAATTCTATGTCAGCTTGACACACTCTACAGTCACTTTATAGGCAGGATCCTCAATTGAGAAAATGCCTCTATAGGATAAGGCTGAAGGCAAGTCTGTAGGGCATCTTCTTAACTAGTGACTGATGTGGAATGCTTAGTCCATTGTGGGTGGTGCCATCCCTGGGCTTGTGGTCCTGGGTTTTATAAGAAAGTATGTTGACACTTTGGAAATCAGTATGATGATTCCTCAGAAAACTGGGAATCAATCTCCCCAATGATCCAACAATACTACTATTGGGCATATACCCACAGGACACATATTCTCATCCTAAGGGCATTAGCTCAACTATGTTCATAGCAGTATTATTTCTAACAGTTAGGACCTGGAAACAACCTAGATGCCCATCAACTGAAGAATGGATTTAAAAAAATGTGGTACATTTGCACAATGGGATACTACACAACAGGAAAAAAAAATGACATCCTAAAATTTGCAGGCAAATGGATGAATTTGGAGAGTATCATTCTCAGTGAGGTAACACAGGCCCAGAAAGACAGACATGATATGATCTCATTCATAAGTGGATTTTAGACACAAAGCAAAGAATATTCAGGCTGCAAACCACGACCCCCAAACAGCTAGGTAGCAGAAGGAACTTGAGAGACATCCAGGGATCTCCCTGGGAAGGGGAAATAGAGAAGATCTCCTGAGTAAATTGGAATGATAACAGGGAGTGAGCAAGGGGAGGTGGGAACAAATCGTGAGAGAAGGAGATGACTGGGTGAGAGGAGCAACAGAGAGGGAGAACAAAGAAATGGAGATCTTTCCTTTTTATTTTATGTGAACTAGTGTTTTGCCTGCATGTATAACTGTG
>PVIH01001336.1:0-158932 GCA_004025045.1 Sigmodon hispidus
GACCTTGAATAAGGATATACAGGGATGGAAAAAAAAAAATTCAGAGGGAAAGATGAACACAAAGAAAATATAGGTGTAGCAATCTTATTTGTATGTCTACCCTTGATAAGCCATGCTTATCATTCTTATCCTCTATATAGTTATTGTTAACTCTTCCACATTTAAAAAAAAAAAAAAAAAAAAAAAAAAAAAAAAAAAAAAAAAAAAAAAAAAAAAAAAAAAAAAAAAAAAAAAAAAAAAAAAAAAAAAAAAAAAAAAAAAAAAAAAAAAAAAAGAAAACCAATCAGAAAGCATACTCTTGCCTGTGAGTGAGGTACAGTATTCTAGGTGGAAAACAGATGAGTAGAAGTGAAACTCAGAAGTGAAGTTTGAGTAACGATGACAGTAAGAACCAGTCAGGGGGCAGAAGAGATGCCCGCGCCAGTCAGGCTTACAAAGAGCACCAAAAACTGCAGATGCAAAATAATCTCCATTCAGCTACAGATTGCATTCTCAGTCCATAGCCCTCCAGGGCTGAGGCTACCCATCCCTTACAGGACAAGGCAACTTTCACCCTTGTAAGATGCTAAGCCCATGCTCCCTGCTCTGGTACAGTGCTAGGCTCTGGAAATGGAAGCCTAAATTAGGTGGCCAAGCAGCAGTTGATCATGTGAATCTGCTGTGTACTAGATTCCAACAAGGATGGTCTGATGGCCCATCCCCACAGCAGCATACTGTGTAATATGACCAATTCTTTTTGGGTTGGGGTTTGAGTGTGTGTCTGTGTGTGTGTTTGTGTATGCAGAGCTCTATGTGTCTTTGTGTGTTTGTATGTGTGTGTTTGTATCTGTGTGTGTGTCTTTGTGTATTTGTCTGTGTGTGTTTGTATGTATCTGTCTGTGTGTGTGTCTCTATGTGTGCCTTTGTGTGCTTGTATGTGTCTGTGTGTATATGTCTCTCTGTGTGTATGTGTGTGTGTGTGTGTGTGTGTGTGTGTGTGTGTGTGTGTCTGCATATATGTTAAACCTTGGGTATCCCAGTCTCACTCTGCCTTCATTTTTGAGAAAGGAACTTGGACTTGCCTATTCAACTAGGCTGGTTGGCTAATAAGCCTTGGGGATCTGCCTGCCTCCACTTCTTTGAGTACTGGGATTCCAGGTACAATCATGGCTAGTTTAGGGGTGGGGGAAGAGATGTCTGTGTATATAATGCCAGAAGTTAACATTATCAGATATCTTCCAATTTCTCTTGATTTTATGTATTGAAGTCTGGTCTCTATAATCACCCCAATCTTGGTGTGGCCATGATGACATGGGGCATTGATGAGGAATGACTTTCTCAGGAGTAATAAGGAACACAAATAGAAATCCAGAAGTGTTCTTACTGTAGTCATGGATCAGTACATTGGTTACATCCTCTCCTCAAGTCTCTAGCCTTCAGCATATTCAAAATGTCCACAGTGGTGTTGCCACTAGCTTAGAAATAACATCTGAGACCCCCTGTTCCAGTGCTATTTTTTCCAACAAAGGCAGAATTAGTGCCCGAGTGTATGGTTGTTGGCAAACTACAGTCCTCCTGGGAAGCTCTATTCTAACAATCCTAGAAATCAGAACAAGTTTTAAACAGTTGGGAAAGGAAAGTGCTTAAGCATTCCATGACACTTAGAAGTATCTGGTGGCTGGATAGATGACTTTGTCACTGCAGCACTTGCCCTGTAAGCAGGAAGACCTGAGTCTGATCCTCAGAGTCCAAACAGAAAAGCAGACGTGGTGGTATATGCATGGAATCCCAGAGATAATTAATAAAGGGAAAAGATTTTCTTTTTAAATTGGCTACAATCTACCCTTTACTGTTTATATTCAAATGAAAGCAATTATAGGGCAGAAGCCTGCTGAGAAATCTGACAATTTATATAAAATTAACATAACAAGTGCTTAGATCAAATGTATTTCTAAAATAAAGTGAAGGAAAAAGCAGGAGAATTTCTGGAGCTGGCTAGCCAGCAAATCTGGTCTACTTGATAAGCTCCAGGCTAAGGAAGATTCTTGGAATGTCTAGTTTTATCCTCAGGTCTACATGCATGTTTATGCATGTGCACGTACACACACACACATGCAGACACACAGAGACACATGTACATATACACACATACAGGCACACACTGACACATACACAAACAGGCACACACATTCATACACACACAACGTACATGAAATTAACATTTTAGCATTCATAGATATAAGTTTCCTGAATCAGATCTTGTTCTTTGTCTGAAACTTTGCCTGTCACTTCTTAGGGGCCACTGTTTCATAAATATATAGATTCAGAAGTCATCCAGCCAATAAATACTTTTTATGTGAGTCTTTCCAGAAAAAAAGCATTTCCTAATGTAAGCACTTCATGGGAACCTGAAGAGAAAAGGAAAACAGCTACCCAGTTTGGTTCCTGTACCTTAGACCTATGCTCTGGTGTAGCACAAATTTCTATTGTATTGAAAGAGACTCAGAGGCAGATATTGGGGAAAGCCTGAAATATCAAAGAGAGAAAACACCAGAGTCACATTTCACCCAGCTATCTTCCAACTTCCTCAGGCTCTCTCCTGATTGCTTCTACCTTGCTGTTGTTTTTCTATGCCTGCCTTAAATATCCTTCTTACAAACCATATATTATCCAGGTTAAGAATAAAGGCCAGAGCTTCTCTATTTGATAGTCAACCTTGAATTTACAGAAACACATGAAGTTCTCTGTCTCTGGAGTTATGGAATTAAAGACATAAGTCACCACTCCCAGGCTTTCCCTGTACTGGGACAGGTCAATGCCATTTGAGCCCAGCTGTTTGGCCTTGTACTCAAAGCTCAAGAACTTTCTGAGCTATGTCTGCCTAGTTACTTAGAGATTAAGACCTTATTGAGCTATGTCTTCCTAGTTTTTGACTGTGGGTTGATCTCTTGATATTCCAGGTTGTATTCAATGTGTAACATCACCAAACTCTGGGTCCACCTTACCACGAGCATTTTAAAATAAATAAGTGTCTCAGTATTTAGATATTAACAAAGAAAAAAGAGGTGCTGGAGAGATATTCAGTGGTTAAGAGTGCTAACTTTTGCAGAAGACCTAGGTTCAGTTCTTAGGACCCAAATGAGGCAACTTACATGTGTCTGTTATTCCAGTTCCTGGGGGTCCAATGTCCTCTGGCCTCCACTGGCATCCATACACATACAATAGACATAAACCCACTCTGGCACACACACATAACCATAAATAAAAAGAAATAAATCTTAAAAAATAAAAAAATTAAACAAAGAAAAAAGATAGAGTTTTTAAAATTAAATGTAATCTCTCCTTTTCTGCCTGTATTCAAATATAAGCAATTATAGGACAGAAGTCTGTTGAGAAGTATGACAATTTATACAACATTAATGTCAAAAGAGCTCTGAGAAAATGTATTTATGAAAGCAGCTACATAGGCAGTCACAAATAGGCAGCTGTTTCAGGGAGAGGGGTCTACAAACCTCTGACTCTTAATTGGTATTTTATTTTTGTTTGCATTTAAATGATTATGCATCCTGGGGCAAATTACTTCATGCATTTTCATACAAGGAAAAGTGAAGAAGAAAAAATGCATACTTTGGAGAAAAATCTCTGTAAGAGTCACAAAGTGATAAATGCCTCCAAGCCTGTTTACAAATGCAGAGGAAGAGACAGGATTTTAATGAACTTTGCCACATAACAGTGTTTAATGAGCTGTAAGAATCTTTGTCAATGGCAATGATTATGAACTAACTCTTTCAACTTCAAGATCAATGAGAACATTCACAGCTCTGAGTTATCCCATAGGGCACTCTGGGGAGAGAAATGGATGTTAGAGGTTGTATGCTCTGTAGATCACAGCTGCAAGACCACTGTCTGCTCTTTATTTCTCTTCTTGTGTTTAAGTCCTAACTTCAAACACAGGGTGCCCACAATAGCTTGGAGATGAAACCACAAGCTCCTATGAAATGCTGATATGAAATGAATTGAATGACTCTAGAGATATCTCCCATATATTAGAAGTTATGTGGGTCGGTCTGCTGGTGTGAACCACTGGGAAGGTGTCTATATCCCCAGGCAGTCCTGATACTTGACTTACAAAAACTTTGTCAATGAACTGTTAACCATAGAGAATTTTACAGAGACTCAAGCCTCCTAAATTCTGCCTTCCATAATAACTCTTAAGGCTCTCTCTCTCTTTTGTCTTTGTCTTTGTCTCTCTCTGCATTTTTGTTTTCTTTTTAAAATTTAGAATCTAAATAGATTGACTCTAGGATGAGAAATGGGGTTTGTTTATGCCTGATGTCTGCAGAAATGCAACCATCCTAACTTCATCTTCTCTGGCTTCAAAGGCTGATTGCTCTTCAAACTTGTTTTAACAGATGGTCTGAGAAGCTTAAGAACACCACAGGGAATTACCTCTGATATATTTGTGACAATTTCTTGTTCTACAGCCAGGTTCACTAACCCCAAGGGCTGGTTCCATGCAATCATCATATGTTTTATCATTGTGTGCTATGTAATATATTGAGTTTTACAATTATAATGTATAATCTTTGCAATGGCTATGCATATCCGGTCATGGTTTTCATTTTAAAGATAAAGAAATTGTGACTTGGCACTAGGAGTCAAACTGTAAGTGGTAGATGCATCATTTCTCATCAAGTCAGTGTGACTACAAAGCCTGTGTTTCTGCTCTGACAGCATCTGTTTGGCACCATAAAGAGTCCAAGTCTCAGAATTATACAGATAGATCACTGTGGAAAATGTTTGTAAGCATGAGGACCCAAGTTCAAACCTCCAGCACTTAAGTAAAAATATGGGCCCAACAGAGCTTGCCTATAATGTCAGTACTGAAGAAGCAGAGGCATGAGGATCCTGGAGCTTGCTGCCAAATCAATTTAACCAAATCAATGACACTAGATTCAGTGAGAAACCTTGTCCCCAAAACTGAGGTAGAAACATAACACACAGAGAATTCCTGTAGCTCTCACACTCCCTTTTCTCCCTCTTCAACAATGATTCTTGAGCCCTTGGTGCAGTAGTTATGTTGTAGATGTATTGGTTGAGACTGAGACCCACAACACTGCATTTATTGAGGAGATATCAGTAACTGCACCCATGAAGTCTCATCAGTGTGGTGTCTAAACATGACTGGAGCAAAGATGGCACCAACAGACATGCTAATATTGGAGGAGAAAAACTCACGAGGCCTCAAGCACAAAGAAATACAGGCAATGAATAGACCCTGTATATAGAAGAAATAATTTTCCCCAGGAAAGAGCACAAATGACAATTGGTTATTAAATAACAAATGATCAGCCCCAGAAATTGTGTGTGTCTGTGTGTGTCTGTGTGTGTGTGTGTATGTGTGTATAACATTATATGGACAGAGCCGCTTGTATTGATATTCTTATGTGTGGATGTTTATGTGTGGATATATATTTGTGACAATAATTAAAGAAAAATTCATGAATTTTTAAAATGATTATGGTGGAGATTGTAACATGGGAAGCTTTAAAGGGAAGAAAGGAAAGGGGGAATAATGTAATATAATCTTGAAAATAAAAGTATTATTAAAATAATAACAAAGCAGAGATCAATTAAGGAAAACAACTGATATCAACCTGTGCCACAGCAACATACACACATACACACACACACACACACACACACATATGAGAGAGAAAAAGAGAGGGGAGAGAGAAAGGTAGAGAAGGTGTTCTGGCTTCTTTGACTTGGTGGAGGGAGTCTAGGAGCTGCTCTACTTACTATTAATTAAAAACAATCCATTACTTAGCTAGCTCCAGTCTAGCAAGTTGGCCTTTAAAGAACTGCAGTTAAGCACCTAGATTTTAAAAGCAGATCCTATTTGACTTGGAACAGGACAAGATACAAACAAGCAGCTCATTAGCTTAAAATGCCATGCAACCTTTGCACAAAAAATGTCTTAAAAAATCCAAGTGTCTTAAGAAAATTCAAACAATATCCAGGCAGCTTCCAATGTGCCTACTAAACACTACTAAAATGTTACCACCACATATGCCCACACTTTTGTAAAAGTGTTGTCACCTATCCAAACACCAAGCAGATGGCAATGGGGCAAATGGCAAGGGAGCGAAGGCCCACAGATCTGCCCCATTCCTGTCCCTGCCAACTCATCTCACTGGACTCATGGGCCACTACCAAACTAGCTTCCACAAAAATGCCTAGAATTATTTACCTATTATTACTAATTTTAAATTCCTAATATCTGTATTGCTATCTGTTCTCAACTGTGGATGTGATATATTCAATTTCTTTAAGTCCATATTGTCCTGACTTTCCCATAGTGATAACTGTGAGCTGGAATTGGAAACTAAACAAACCGTTTCTCTCTTTCTTGCTTTTGTCAGAGTATTTTGTTACAACATGAAGTAAACTAAGTCAAATACCTCATCTTTATTTTTCTCGGTGAACCAATTCCCCTAGTAGACCTTTCCTTGATGATCCTTTAGTAAGGGAAGATGGGAAATAACCCTGAAACTAAGGATGATTTTTGAATGAGGTCTTGGTTCACATCTACCATGGTGCTATCAGGAAACACTAGTTTATTATTACTTACTATGATATCAAAAGTCCTGGCCCCTACTACACAAGGAAGTGCTCCAAAAATTCTCTCTTGGGTTGTTCTAAGTATCCTTGGGGTCACTGGACTATGACACTGTTCAGAGGAGGTAGAATTGTGAGGAGTCAGCAGAGAACAGGGAGTCAGGGAAGAAGTACGTGGAAAAGATAGCATCCCTACAGCAGGTGGTTACTGCATGAGCTTGGTTCTCTTCCTGGGCCAACATTATCCCAGCTCAGGAGATAAAGTAATGGGACAGGAGAGGAGAATTCTGAGAAAGAAAAAAGAGGTAAGACCCCAGGGGACCAAGAAAAGAACAGGTCATAGTCCACTAGACAGTCTGAAAGCTCTAGACAACCCAGGCTTCCCAATAGGGTCCTTTCTCTTTCAATAGTTGCAAGGTTTTACCTTCTTTCCAACTTTACTCTCTCTGTGGCCACATGCTTAACATTTACCTCTGGAAAGAAGCCAGACATCTAGGTATCTGGCCCACTGAGCCAACACTGGGGTCACAGAATCAGATGGCAGGGTTGGTGGAGTATACAAGGTCATTGGTACTGTACCTATAAAATGAATACTCCCTGCCCCTTCCTTTCTCTTTCTTTTTCTTTTTGCTTTCTTGTTACCAAAAAGTAAATATACGCCCTCTTCTACATGCTCCTACCATAATATTACCATAAGCCCAAAGCCATAGAGCATGTGAACATGGATTAAAATAAAAGCCTAAGACAAACAACCCCTTCCCTCTTTAATACCCCAAATATTGTGTTACAGACATAAAAAACTAATACAGACTGCTTGCTTCATATCGCTATTTTATTTATTTATAAACTTCTTATTTAAATATATTTTTATTAATTTGTGAGAATTGCATACATAAATTCAATATCTTTTTATCCCCACTCCTCCTCCTAACTACCCTCAGATCCAGTTTCCCATTCTTTACCATCTCCAATTTTGTGTCCTCTTTTTTCTTTTAATAAAATTTATTCACTTATTTTACAACTTGAATGCAGTTTCCCCACCCTCCTATTTAGTCATTTTTCCCCACGTCCTGACCTCCCTTTTCCCCCATCCACTTCTCCATTTCTGCTCTGAGAAGGGCAAACTTCCCATGGGTACTAAAAAGGCATGACAGTTGAGGTAGAACGAAGCTCCTCCACTTGTCGTAAGCTGGGCAAGGTGACCCAGTATAAGAAATAGGTTCCCCAGAGCCAGTCAAAGCATTAGAGACAGCACCTGCTCCCACACTTAGTCTCACAAGTAGACCAAGCTACATAACTGTCCCACATATGTAGAGGGCCTAGTTGAGTGCTATGTAGGCTCCCTGGCTGTCAGTCCAAACATTGAGCTTCTATGAGCCCTGGTTAGTTGATTCTGTGACATTTCTTGTGAAATCCTTGACCTTACTACCTTCTACAATCCTTCCTACTCACTTTCACAAGATTCCCAAAGCTCTGCCTAATGTTTGGTTGTGAATCTCCATATCTGTTTCCATCAGTTGCTGGATGAGGCTCTCTGATGACAACTGGGGTAGTCACCAATCTGTTAGTATAGTAAAATATTGTTAGACATTATTACATTGACTTCATTTCCAATTGTATTTGATTTTATCCTAGGTTTCTGCACCATCTAGCATCTGAATCCTGGCTCTACATGCAATAAAAGGGATGATGTAGTGGGATTATGATATGTTGTAAATATCTATCCCACCTGCCAGTTTAATAAAAATGCTGATTGGCTGAAGGCAGACAGGTAGTGTGGGCAGTTCTACCAAGCTAAAAAAACTGGAGATTATCTCGGAGAAGAGAGCGATGTCACAGGTATTTGACAGAGGCATGAGGAGAAAACTAGCAGATGCAGAGGAAAGAAGCTGAAATGCTGCTCTGAGAAAAGGTATTGAGCTGCATAGCTAAACATGGATTAGTTTTAAAGCAAGAGCTAGCTAGCAATAGGCCCGGGCCCTAAGACGATCAGCATTAAAATAATACAGGCCTGTGTGTGATTATTTGAAACTAAACTGGGATGAGAGTGGGTCTGAATCTTTGGTCCAGGCCCAGAAAGTCTGGGCTAGAAACTTTTAAAAAGGGTGGGCTCACTCTTATGGTATGGGTCCAAGGCAGAACCAGTCATAGGGTGGCCACCCTCACAATCTCTGTGCCACCCTCTATTCCTCCCCACTTCCCATAAATAAGACAGGCTGCAGATCAAAGGTTGTGTGACTGGTCTGGAGTCCCAATTCCTCCACTGGAAGTCCTGCTTGCTCACAGCAAGTTTAGGCTACACATCCATCATTGTTAGGAGTCTTCTCTGAAGTTAACCTTGCACATTCATAGCAGTTTCCCTTGCACCAGGTTTCTGCCTGACCTTCAAATACTCTCCCTTTCCAGTCATCTCTTAAAGTGCTCTCCCCTTCCATCCACACTCCAATATGTCCCCTCAGTTTCACATCTCCATCTTCCTTTAGTGTTGCGCGCAACTTCGCCAGCAAAGAAGGCACGACACTCGGGCTTCTTCCTTCCACATTTTATTTGGGCATTTTTCAGAAGCTTCTTCTTTTTCTACCCTGGGGAGACCCCGCTCAATAGCTTAAAAGCTCTCAGGGCTTCTAAACCAAAATATGCCACGTAGGTACTGCTCATAGGTCCACGTATGCAGTAGCAAGCCACATTCCAAAGCCAAGCCAAAACAGAGAAATTGCTTATAGAAAGAGAAGAATTGTTTATGTCTAGGAAAGCACTTTCCCACAAGGGGTTAGGGAATAGAGGTCAGTGCCATCTTAAGGCACAGTCACGATGACCCAGCTCCCTAGAGTTCCCCCTGTTTTCTTAAATAAATCAATGGGAAAGAATAGGGGCCTGATCCCCAAAATGTGCAAGAGGGACTCGTACCATTCCTTATCTGGATGTCATCTACCCAGATGGGGCCGGACCTGTCCGACATCCTTTTCTATGGGGACAGGTCTGTGGGTGTCAAACTGTATGCAATCAGGCATGCTCTTCATGAAGCCCATGTGGGCAGCATCATGTGCAGTGCTTAGCCTCGCATCCTGTGCCTAAAAAATTAATTCTTCAGTGCAGCAAGCCACACTTTAGGGGACTGGCCTTCCTCCAAAGCAGTAAAGGCTTGAACCATCAGGGCCATGCTCCTACGCTGTGTGAACCTCATTTTGCAGATACACCACAGGCAAATTAGGAATATCAGCACCATCAAGCCAGCCAGAGCACCCATTCCTGCCCACTCCTTCAGATGGTTGAGGGCAGTGGACATCCATGCTGCTAGTCC
Source organism: Sigmodon hispidus (assembly GCA_004025045.1). Classification (NCBI taxonomy): domain Eukaryota; kingdom Metazoa; phylum Chordata; class Mammalia; order Rodentia; family Cricetidae; genus Sigmodon; species Sigmodon hispidus. The sequence goes on from PVIH01001336.1 coordinate 9,902, forward strand.
TTCAGCAACCCCAGGGTCAATTCGAGGTGCATTAACAGCTGCAATCGCAACTCGCAGTTTCTCCAAGGTCGCCTCAAAATCTCCAGACCAGTTTCCTGTAAGATAACTAGACAACTTTTTAGACAAAGTGGCAGCTTGTGAAAATTTTTCATACTGCATAGAGGTTACACACAAGGCCTGAGACCTCCACTCACAGCCTAATTGGGCCATCTGCCAGAGAATATCAACCTCCTCTTGTACAAGGTCAATTCTCTGATTAACAAGCATTAAGCCACCTTTAAGTTGAGCTGAAGTGCTCCTTTGCACATCCAGGGCATAAACCACATTGGCAGACAGCTTGTTGAGTGTCTGAGCTGTTTGTACAGTATGACTCATAACAATGGCAGCCGTAGTGGCTGCAATGGCGGCCAAGGAAATAGCTATAAACATAGCTGCAGTAATGCCAAAATCTCTTTTGACTCTAAATATACTCATGACATTGGTACTTTGCACTGGAACTGGTACCCAGCGCAGCATGCATGTAACAACAGCATACTCATATTCGGTGGCATTCCAGCATTGAGCATAAAAGCAAGTCTCATTGATACAGTAGGATGGAATGCTTTTGCTGACAACAAACATGAAAGGAGGATAGACACAAACAGGTGTAGGTACATAAGAGACATTCTTCTGTGGTGTCACACCCTCATTCACACAAGGGGTATGAGTATTAGGGTTACTATTTGTCATAGCCTTGTTTGAAAAACTTCGCCAAGGTTGAGAGCTGCTCCAAGTAAACTTACTAAGGCCGTGCATACCACCACCTAGCATTACCATGGGCTCCAAATTCACGCAGCTTCCATTAATGCCACACAGTAGCCAATTATCAAGGGGACTGGAAACATATTCTTGTCTAGGATCCTGGTTGGTAAAGTTATTGCCTGCAAAGCATTGATTAAATAGAGTATTAATTCCAGGAGAAAAGGTAAAATAATGTTCCTCATCTGCCCAGTCTATAGTATGAGACTGGCAGCCGGTCCAAGGCCAAATTTGTCCCCAATTCATTCTCCAACAATAGGAAGCCCACTTGGGCTGATGAGGGGGTGTCATGGACACATTATATAATTTGACTGGCCACCATCATGATATCCAGGTGGCATTGGTGTAATGACAAACCCCATTGTCAGTATCAGGTAAGTCAAACCATCCTGCAGTCTGATTATAGAGTAAAATGCACGGTGAAAGCAGTGAGCGATCAGAAACAATCTGAAAGCACAAGGAGCCTTTTAAAGGAAAATTTCTATCTTCTCCTAAACTAGCCATCTCAGGGTCATAGGGAACACAGACAGGAGTCCAGCATCCACCCAGGTGGAGTTCACTGTGACGATAGCCACCCTCAGCTGCTCCATCTGGTTGTTGAATTCTCTCATCCAATAACCTAAAAGATAACTAGACAATTGCTTAGACTAATTTGCAGCACGAGTAAAATTGCCATATTATATACTAGTCACACACAGTCCAGCATATTTCCACTGACAGCCAAATTGGGCAGTCTGCCAGAGGGTGTCATTTTGGTCTTGAACCAGGTCAATCTTTTGGTTGACCACCATCAAGCCTCCTTTTAGCTGAAATATTAATGGCCTTTTGCACATCCAGGGCTTGTGCCATACTGGCAGAAAAATTATTGTCCTGGCTATACCAGGAACTAAAGGCCAGAACACAGCCTTTTTAGAAAACATTGGCAGTTTCTCAAGTATGTAAAAAACATAAACTGCCACATGACTCTGCAATCTCACTTCTTGGAATTTAGCCAAGAGAAATAACAATATGTACTCCCCTATTATAGGTTTGCAAACAAAATTGCATATAATGCAGGCTTCTCTGTGTAGCCTTGGCTACATACTTATAAACTTGTTTTCAGATAAGTTAAAAAAAAAATTCCAGCACATATAATCTATTCTTACACTCATCATGGAGTCTGTATGCTCAAATTAGGTCATCTGCCAAAGTTCTTGTCACATAAATATCAATAGTGCATGATGATTAATAGTTGTATTCACACATACAGAGTTAAATACATTCACACGTAGTTAACTCTAAGTCACATACATGTCCATATAACCATACATATGTCATAAACATTTTACAGTGAAGAATCATCAGCTAATTCCAAAATGAAGAGAAAAGTTACCTCTTAGGGATGAGGCTCATAGGCAAACCATGCTCAGTGGATGGCCAAACACCCATGAGTACTACCTATGTGTTAGCATGTGGGTAGCATAAATTAGAATTGGCAAAAAAATAAAATAAAAGAGATTTTGTGGGTGGACTAAAGTGTAGGGAGCTGGGTCATCGTGACTGTGCCTTAAGATGGCACTGACCTCTATTCCCTCACCCCTTGTGGGAAAGTGCTTTCCTAGACATAAACAATTCTTCTCTTTCTATAAGCAATTTCTCTGTTTTGGCTTGGCTTTGGAATGTGGCTTACTACCGCGTACGTGGACCTATGTGCAGTACCTACGTGGCATATTTTGGTTTAGAAGCCCTGAGAGCTTTTAAGCTATTGAGCGGGGGGGGGGCGGCGGGGCGGGGGGGATGGTGTCCCCCGGGGTAGAAAAAGAAGAAGCTTCTGAAAGATGCCTGAATAAACTGTGGAAGGAAGAAGCCCGAGTGTCGTGCCTTCTTTGCTGGCGAAATTGCGCGCCACAAGTTGGTGCCGAAACCTGGGAAAAACAGCTACACGCACCACAGGTTCCAGAACCTTCTTATGGTTGGGGGGTCGACCTGATAGTCCCAGGTAAAGTATATTGGGACCTGCAGAAAGCAGACACAGAGACAGTCCCTAGTTCAGGGGACCTATGATAAAGTGGACACAGAGACAGTCCAGGTGCTTTGGGACCCACGTTAAAGTGGACAAAGAGAAAAAAGAAACAAAGAAACAAAAGAAAAACTTCTATACTCCACAAAAAAGGAAAACCTAGACGAAATGGACAGGTTTCTGGACAGATACCACTTACCATAATTAAATCAAGATCAGATTAAAGACCTAAACAGACCTATAGCCCCAAAGGAAATTGAAGCTGTCATTAAAGTCTTCCAAGTAAAAAAAGCCCAAACCCAGATGGTTTCAGTGCAGAATTCTACCAGACATTCAAGGAAGAGCTAATGCCAATATTCCTCAAACTTTTCCATACAGTGGAAACTGGAGGAATATTTCCAAACTCTTTTCATGAGGTCACAATAACCCTAGTATGCAAGCCACTCAAAGATGCAACAAAGAAAGGGAATTACAGACCAATTTCCGTCATGAACATCAATGCAATAATTCTCAACAAAATTCTGGCAAGCTGAATCCAAAAACATATCAATAATATCATCTACCACAATCAAGTAGGATTCATCCTGGATATGTAGGGATGATTAACATATGAAAAACTGTGAATGTCGTCCATTATATAAACAAATTGAATTTAAAAAAAAAAAAGCACATGATCATCTCATTAGATTCAGAAAAAGTCTTTGACAAAATCCAAAAGAACTTCATGATAAAAGTCATGGGAAAGTATGGAATATAGGGAAAATACCTAAATATAATGAAGGCAATATACAGCAAGCCAACAGGCAACATCAAACTAAATGGACAAAAACTCAAAATCAGGAACAAGACAGGGCTGCACACTCTCTCCTTATCTATTCAATATAGTTCTCAAAATTTTAGCTAAAGGAATAAGAGAATGAAAGGAGATTAAGGGGATGCAAGTAGGAAAGGAAGAAGTCATTTCAGTGGTAAGATGGTAGGTAGGCACTGGAGAATCCACAGAAACTCTTAGTTAGTTAGCATGGTATATGTAATTGTATATGCAATAAGACAAGCTCTGCTTCAAACAAAGTTGAAGGTTATCTGAGGTTATGCCTGACCCTAAAAGTGCAAAATGGCATGCACTTATCTAAGCACACACACACACACCCCATATGCACATTAAGATGTTTTCTTCTACTAAATATTAACAAGTCTCTCAATGGAGAGTTTATAAACAGATTAAAACTCCCAAGATGAAGGATTGTAAAGTGTGTCTCTGGACTGGAAGCACCAAGCTCTGAGACTCTTAGAATCTCAGGCTTTGGGAACTGTTTCCAGACCTGATGAGGCAGAAGTTCATGTCTTATTAGGTCCTCCTATGATTCCAGATCATTCTACAGTGAAATCTCAGTGGCACTAAATGAAACATATGGCTCCTCTGTAATAATGTGACATTGCATAGACATAACCTAAATTCAAAAGCCTCTTAATATAGAAACCTTCCTTCCATCTGTCTCTAAAAAATAGAAACTCATAATTGCTTGAACTTATGTTCATTTACCATTTTCTCAACTGTTTAACAGCTGGTAGAGGTTGGAGGACAGAAGGGCAGGAGGAGACATGAATAATTAATAAAAGTCATTCTCCTGCCTTGATTTCAAATGTTATCAGTGCTTAAAATGTCAAAGCTACATCCCACATTCCTCTAATGTCTAGCCTGTAACAGTAACTGGTATCCAGTCCACCTCCACCCTGTGATTACTCCTGTAGAATTCCCAAGAATGAGCAAAGAAAACCTGACTATCTTACTTTTGAATAATTGCTGAAGCCTTGACAAAGGAAGGATCACTGACAAGGAGCAGTCAGCTGTTAGAGAAAAAAAGATAATAAGTATTGACGCCTGAACATTCAAACTGAACTCTTCAAGAATAGGAGTCAAACCAGCAAGAAACTACCCATAACACATCTGTCTTGACATATGAGGCAGCCACTGGAGATGTGTATACAACAGAGCCTTGATGAAGAAGGCTCTCAGTGGATACAACTGAAGATATCCACAGGGCACAATTCAGTTTCACTGAGGTATGTGTGACCCTAGCTACTACTGTTTCTCAGACATGGGTAATTGAATGCAACGTTCATAACATGTGTGATACCATCCCCAGGTAGGGCTAAGATAGCACCTCAGTCATTCCGTAGCTGGTTCTGATACAAGGCAGGGCTGTTTCCCTGACTACCCAGCTCCATCTTGACCCAGCAGTGAGGCAGAATCTCCTTGCCATCCTGCTCTCTACAGCAATACTTGGAGAGAGTGTTAGAGTTCAAGTTTTCAAGAACAATACAAAGGTTTGCTGGGGGCAGGCTCAGTAGACACAGTGCTTGTTGTACAAACATGAAGGCCTCAGTTGGATTTCCCAGGACTCCTGTTTCAAAATTCCAGGCATGGTTGTAAAATTTGTAATGCTAGATCCCAGAAAGCAGAGGCAGGAAGATCTCTGGTATTCTCTGACCATCCAACCAAGCCAAATCAGTGAGTGTCACATAGACAGGGATACTATCTTAAAAATAGCAAGTGAAGACTAAGAAAGACAACTGACATCAATGGTTGGCATCCATACACACATGTATATATACACCTGTATACACACACACACACACATACACATATATGCAAGAAATGTCAGAATTTACTGAATATATTATCTCAGATAAGAAGGCTGACCCTTGACCTCCTGTGTCTGGGTTAGGGTAACCCTAATCCTAACCCTACACTAAAGGATAATTTCACCACAATGGTAGAAGATGATGAAAGACTATCACTAAGGTCCCAGGACAGCCCCAAGTTTCTTCCTCTGCAGAGAACACTGAATACCTGTAGCCATGTAGCTAAATCTTAGTGTTCATCCAGATCAGATGCTTCTGTTGCATCTAGTGTCTGACCCTTGACCTCCTGTGTCTGGATACTCAGCTGAAGTTTGTTAGACTTCTGTCTAATTCTCCAACTTAACTCAACAACCTTGACTGATTTGGACCCGTGCAGGACTTTTGCAGGCTGCAATAGTCTCTGTGAGTTCATGTTTCAGTCATTTTGTAGCTAGGAGGTACAGTTTCCATCTCCTTTGGCTCTTACAATTTTTCTACTTTCTCATGTATATCCTGAGTCCTAAAGGGAGGGGTTTGAGAAAGATATTGACTTAGAACATTTCATTTAGTTTCTCACTCTCCACACATTACCCAATTTGTGTATCTCTGTATTAGTTCCCATATATTGTAGGAGGAAGTCCCTCTAATGATAGAGGTAAGACACTGATCTATAGGTATAGCAGAAAGTCATTAGGAGTCATTTTATTGCTGTGTTCCTATAGCAGAAGAATAATGTTTGGTTTCCCCTAGGTCTATGGTATATCTAGTTCAGGCACACTTCTGTTTCATCTCATGGAGTGGATTTAAAAACTAACCATGTAGTAACTGGCTGTTCCCACAACATTTTTGCCATTATTGTACTAGCATATCATTCAGCCAGATCATCATGCCAGATCAAAGATGTACCTGGGTTGGTGAATGATCACCTTCTTTTGAGACAAGGTCACTTGGTGCTATAAAACTAACCAAGAAGATTAAGCTGGCTGTCTAGCCAGCTCCAAGAATATCCCTGTGCCTCTGCAGCAGTGGATGGCAAGACTATCCCACCACATTCAACTTTTTTATGGGTTCTGAGGAATGAACTCAGGTCATTACTTTCCAAGGCAAGTATTTTACAGATAGCCATCTCCCTAGTCCTTTTGTGCTTTAACAAATGTCAATGATTTTTTTTTCCTAAACATCATCTATCATCTTCTCTACATTTTGTCCAACTAGGGACAATGAGATTGTTCCTGATCATTTGATGGAACAAGTACCCTATGGGTTAGCAGATTAACTAATAATTGGTTTTCCTTTATTGTTGTGACCTTTCCTCTCTGTGATCATATTACCACTAAGATGTAGCCCATCCAAAGCACGTCTCTGGCCACATCCAGTCCAAATTTTTTATTTATATATATATACATATAGTTGTTCATACATCCCTACCTACCACAGCTTCCCCTCCAACCTATATTTTGATGAAAACTATTTAGTAGTTTAAACCATTTAAGAAATGTAACTTGGATCTGGAGAGATGGTTCACAGTGATTATTAGCACTGAATTCTCATCCAGAGGACCAGGTTTGTTTCCTAGTCCACATTTGGCAGCTCACATGCATCTGTTGACTCTAATTCCATAGAATCTGTTATCCTTTGCCAGTGTCCATGGACTGGCATGCAGGCAAACTGACAATTTCCATAAAATATTTTCTAAAAGATATGAAGCTTGCCAGGATATATATAGAGAGACCTTGTCACCAAAACATACATACATACTTACATACATACATACATACATACATACATACATACATACATACATGCATGGAATAGGGTAAGAGGTAGTAGTGGTATAGTAGTAACAGTCCTATCAGATCTCCTTTCTCTAAGATGTGGCACATGTACCACTTTGGCACCCAATGTTCTGAATTTAACTTCCCAATTGCTTTCTGTCCTTCTCTGAGCACTGGGGGTGGAGGACCATTTTTACAGAAGATGCTTGTCCCAACCAGTCGGATGAGGAAACAGGAACCTGCCACCTAGAGGGGAGAAATGAAAGTGGCAAGATACACAAAGAACATGGCAGCAAGACAGTGTTCAGTCAAGCTGCATTTTTTTTATTTTTCTCAGGGAGTTTAAACAGCAAAGAGGAAGGGAGTTTGGCAGGGCAGAGGGTCATGTAGGAAAGGGTTACAGAATCTCTTAAATTCTGGTTGTTTGAACAGATGTTCTGACTGGGAAATAAAGCAATTCCTTGCAGCCTAGGGTATGTTACGTAGTCTCTGGTAAATGACTAATTGTCATGAAGGGAAACAGAGGCCCATAAACATGGCTAACTTATAAACTGAAATGGCTAAGCTAATGTGGCTCGGCTTTTACAGGAGGAGGATGGTGAGAAGGGGGAGCAGAGACCTATAAACTTAAAATGACTAACTAAAAATGGCTAGGTTAATATGACTATACTAAAGCCAATATAGGCTTTGGCTCCTATCAGATGTTAAAATGCAATTTATTGAAACTTTGGGGGTTTTAAAATTTTATTTTTTATTAGTATCATTATTATCACAATTATTGCTGTGTGCATGTGTGCACACATGTAAGTAAGTTTAGGTGTCCTCAGAGACCATAAAAAGACATTATATCACTTGGAAACTGGAGTCCCTGGCAGTTGTGAACCAATCTGTATGGAGGCTGGGAGCCAAATCCAGGTCCTCTGAAGGAGCAGTAAGCATTTTTACACCTGAACCATCTCTTCATTCCCGAGAGTTCTGTGTTGTTGCTGTTATTGAATCCAGGCAAATTGGTACATTCACCTCTGTATATCAAATAGTTGAATAGGCACAGTATCTTTGGAGAGTGAAATTTATCTAAACCTAAGGCAGAAGACTTTTTCCCCAGCAACTCTCTGTCTAAATGTCAGCCTTTTGAACTCCTTGTATATGAGCACAAAAGTCATATTTAAAATCCTCTATTTCAGCACTGAGTTCAACAGCAACAAGACAGTAGCCACCAAAACCTACTCAGAGTAATCATTTGTGCTATGCTCAAGGGGGATGAAAATAATGTCAATCCAGACACTGACTGAAAGATCTTAGAGAAAATTAAGTTGAAAGTCAGGAAACATTTATTATAAGTGGCCAGACAGCCTGGTGCATTGTCAAATGTCTGTAGTCCCAGGTATGGAGGAGGCTGCAATAAGAAGATGTCTGGAGTTCAGAAAGTCAAGGGCAGATGAGATAACAGACTATGAACCTATCTTTATAAAAATAAAAATGAATCAGTGTCATAGTCAACATGTCTGGCATGTCTATAGAAAAGAATGGCTGTGTTCTGGTAAAGCTTTATTTAACATCAAACAGGCTTTGAGGTATAAATACTCAAATGTTTTCTTCTTTTTATTAAAGAAGATGAACCTATTCTAATAATTATAAATATCCATAACACATATGCACATGCATTTTAAAGGTCTTGAAAGGCTTTTAAAAATGGAATCATTAGACCACCTTCAAATAGCATGAAATTTTTTGATAGCTCTTTATTTTTGCCATCAGTTCAATAGGAACTATAACACATTACTCTTCTATAAAAACAATAAGTAAAAATTTTCATTCCTTCACAAAAGAGCAATTGGAATGCAACCAAATCTCTCAGCATTTCAAGAGCCAAGCCAGTCCAAACAGAGACTAAATCCAGCAAGGACCCTCCCAAACCAGGAGCTTGATAACTGGTTTGCTCTAAGACCACAAATAAGGAGTTTTTTAAAAATATAAGTAATTTGTAAAATATTAGTTAAAATGAAAATTTCTCCAAGATGGCTCATCTTTAAACCATTTGCCCTGTGGTTTCTATGACTATAAATTGTATGACAGACTTCTGTACAAAAAATCTGCATTTGTGCATATAGATGACATCAGAAGAACCAAGGAAAATAAAGATTCCACATCAGGCAGGGTAGCTTCAAAGAGGACATGGGGAGAAGTGCTGGGAAACATACACGCCTCCAGCTGGCTGCCTTCAGAGCCTGCTCTCTGGAGGAAGGTGCAGAATTGAGCCTTTTGCAGTCAGTGCTGACCATCTCTTCTTGGGTAAGGGAAGGAGGGCCCCTGGAGACACACAAATCTCAAAACTGGAGATTTCTCAGTATCATTGCACCAAGCCTGCATATAGGTGATCTTGCTTCTCAAAGTCCATCTTGGGCTGAGGAGACCTGTTCACAAAGTTGACAACCTAGAATGTACATTTTAGAAAGCCAGGGACACAGCTGCGAATACAGCACTGTGGAGAAACAGAATGATCACTGGCCAATCCATCTAACCTTCTTGGTGAGATCCAAATAAAAGAAAAGACAAGAAAACCAGCACCTCAGGAACATCACCTGCAGATGTCTACTGCTTCCACATGCATGTGCGCACACATGTGCACATACCCTAGAAAATGCCTCTTGGCCAGTCTTTTATATAAACGGTTCCTTGTCAGCTCTTCCTCCAATATCTGACTCCTCTCTTCTGTGTTGTTCAAAGGAAGTGTCCCCTTACCCACTTCATTTTTACATTCACCCACTGTGCTCATTGATACAGAACCCACACTGTGGAAGACAGTATTTTTTACTACCCTAGGTCTTTGTCACAAGTGATTCATCAAACCTCACTGTTAAACACAGTGTTACACAATCAGGAAAAACACATTCTGAAACATTTATCTCCCCTTTTCACAGCTCAGTCATTTAAAAACTTCCATGAAATTAACTTCAGATTTTTATTTCCTTGGTGCTTATCTGATTTGAATTTTTATACAGAACAGTAGAAAATGCGTAGAGAAAATATAAATTTTTACTTGCAACAAAAGAACCTAATAACCAACATCCTTTACTATTTTTAAATCTATTCACAGGAAGTGTCTGGTTTCCATAGTCTCATTCTCTGTTTTTAGATAATCCCCCCAAGACTGACCTGAGGTCCCACCTCTTTTGGTGTATTTCTTTTTTGGATGAATCTTCTGTCAGTTGTATGCAATGTTAGCATGACTTGATTATGTGTCTTCTCAGGAACAGCTTCTAGCATCAAGGCAAGAGGACAGAAGATACAAAATGCACAATGGTGAATGGGGGAAGTATTGAAGAGCTGGCATTGCAGAGCGCACACTACTTCAATCTAACATACAGGCCTCCCAAGCCTCAGGGCTTCCTTTGTAGAACCTCCCTGCCATGTCAGCTGGTCCATCAATTCTTCCTTGGCCCCTCTCCTCTATTCTCTGGCTCTGACTGTCAGTGTACCAACCCTGTCATCTCTTGCTTGCTATCTTTATTATTACTGTTCATCTTTTGCCTTCTAGTCAAATCAAAGTCTCTCTCTCTCTCTCTCTCTCTCTCTCTCTCTCTCTCTCTCTCTGTGTGTGTGTGTGTGTGTGTGTGTGCATATGTTCAGTAGATACGCATACACATATGTATAAGTACATGTGGAGGACAGAACACAACCTTAGGTGTTTTTCCTCAGAAGCCATCCACCTTTTTTGTGGCAGGGTCTCTCACCTTAAATCAGGCTAAGCTAGCTGACTGTCAAGCCTCAGGAATCCTGCCTTTGCCTCCTCAGTGCTGGGATTAGAAGTGTGTATCACCATATGAAGTTTTCTTCTATAGTGTGGGTCAGAGAGGTCTTTTATCCTTATAAGGCACGCATTTTACAAATTGACCTATCTCCCCAGCTTCCATACTGTCTTTTTTTAAGTTATACCTGAAGCCCAGAGGATAATGAAAAAGTGACCACAATTGGTTCTATACTAACATATGAGTGCCGGGAGTGAAACTGAGGTTGTCAGTCTTGGCTGCAAATGCCTTTATTCTCAGAGCCATCTTCCTGGTTTCCATACTTGCTTTTATAGCAGACCTATTTTCAGATAAACTCATGAATCTATTAATTGAATTAACAGATTAATCCATTCATGGGAGGGAAAGCTCTAATTATCTTCTTAAGTTCCTAATATCCCATTATGAATTTGTTAGAAGAGAAATCACATTATACCCATAGTAAGTCTCGGGTCGATGGAGGACTGCTGCTCAGACACCCTCCTCAGTGAGCATTGACAGTCCAACTGGTAGCAAACTACAAACAGAGTAACCAGCCTTCAGCCCTCCAAGGCCCCCTTCAGCAGTTGAGACCCGTTACATAAGACCACAGCCTTCTTGGGATAGCCACATCCAGCACCTGATCTAGGCATAGAGATCTGACTGCCTTTGTCAGGATCACCCAGAGGGTCCATTGTAGCCTAGGACTTCCCTTGGTACTGAGCTGCCTTGTGGGCCTGCATCTCTCCCCTGTTCTTCTAAATTTTGTAAAGAGAAAGAAACAGTGAACTGAATACAAGCATTTATTTATCCATGATTCCTGACAGTTGACACCATGTGCCCAGCGGCCTCATACTCTTGCTACCATGCCATCCTTACCAGGATAGGTTGGACCCTAACCTGTGAGCCTACCTTTCTAAATTACTTTTGTCAGATATTTTGCTACACAAATAGAAAGACATCAATACTCCTCTCTTAGCCAGGACCATGTCCATCACCATTCCTCTGCATCCTTACTTCTTCCAAGTCCATCCATCATTCAGTATTTACCACACACTAAAGAGCTGAGAACACAAATCTGAGAGTGGCCTGTTCCATTTCCATATTCCTGTACCACATACATGATCTTCTCTTGGCCTGAACACTTCTTGACCTCTGATAATGAAATGTCACAGCAATTAAGAGTGCTAAAAGCTTGATATTTGGAAAGATTTGTGATTTCTCATAGAAGACATTGCCAACACCTAAAAATGTATTGGTAAAGTAAGTTACTTTTCAAACCCAGGGGCTGGAGAGATGGTTCAGCGGTTAAGAGCACCGTTTGCTCTTCCAGAGGACCCGGGTTCGATTCCCAGCACCCACATGGCAGCTAACAACTGTTCATAGTTCCAGTTCCAGGCAAATAAATAAATAAATAAAGTTTAAAAAAAAGAAAATCCAGATTCAAACCCAGGTTTGGGTTTCTTTTTTTCTTTCTTTTATAAATTCATGTACTTATTGTTTATCAACCCTTTCTTTTTTGGAAAAAAAAAAAAGAAGACAGCAGGGGAGCTTCAGCTTTGGGTTTTATTTTGTTAGTTGGCTATTTCTTGACATTTCCAAAAAAGCTTTCAGCGTAACTGGTATTTCTATTCTAAAGGCATTTCCATCTACTCCAGCTCACTGACTCAGATTTAGCTAATTAAGCTCACAAAATGAGAAAGTATATAAAAGTTCATTGTAGACATGTGGGCTGATGTGATTCTGCATGCCAAGTGAGCCTGCTGCCCCGCAGAGGCTAAGGGCAATGCTCAAAAGCGTATGCCCAACATATCCCTTGGCATTAGGTGAGGGGTCTTCGTGATGAAATTCATAGAGCAGAATTCTTGTCATTTGGAATCTGATACTTCATAACTTGCTTTTTTTGTGTGATATATCCCTTCCCCAACAACTGGGAGTGTGGGGGTGTGAAAGAGTATATATGAACATGCACATACATATGTACACGCATATGGCATCCAGATATTACCCTCTAATATAATTCCTTAGGGGTTGTCTACCTTGTTTATTAAGACAGAGTCTCTCACTTAGACATTGAGCTCACCATTTGGGCTGGCCATGGAGGTCCAGGGACCAGCCCATCCCTGACTGCCCAGCAGGAAAATTATAAGCACATGCCACCAACACCTGCTTTTTACATGAGTTATAAGAATCAAACCCAGGTGCTAATGCTTGAACAGAATGTAGTTCCACTTACTGAGCTAACAAAATACCAAACAAATGACTGGAGGGGTCTCACTAGCCCTGACTGGTAGCGTCTGTATTAAAATTAGCTTTCACAAGTTTCAGAGAAGATTAGGTATCAGGACGACAATCCATTTTAGGAAATAAATGTGCTAAACAGCAAGGTTTACCCTTAGCAGCACTCCTGTATCACATGTTGTTGAATGTTATTTCTTCTCAAAGCAGGTTTTAACAAAGGTGTAATGTCTTGTGGTCTAGAGAAAGAAGCCAGTTTGATATGGTGAAAGCCTGGGGTTTCAGAGTACGTGAATAATAAACTTGAACTTGTCTGTTCCTGACTTTCTAGTGAATACTTGGGCTTCTGAGGAATGTGAGAACGAGGACTTTGCCAGTCTGGGCTTAACCAGTACCTGCCTATCAGGTAGGGAGGACCATGATGGTGTTTCAGCATTTGTTGGACAGTTGAAATTCTGCTATTACTGGCAATGTGAACAATATCAGCTTTTCTTTCTTTATTGGAAGGAGCAGAGTTTTTTTTGTTTTGTTTTTCTATAAGGTCTTATGCATGTCAGGCTGATATTCAACTATTTAGCTAAGGATGACTTTGAATTTCTTATCCTTCTGCCTCTACTCTCTGAGATTGCAGGATCGTATTACCACTCCTGGTTTATTCAGGGGATCAACCCCAGTTCCTGGTGTACACTAGGCAAGCACTCTACCAACTAAGGTACATCCCATCCCTCTTTCCTGTTTTTAGAGAACAGATAATAGAGAATAGGAAGGATCATCCACCCTTTCCAAACTCTAAGGTCATAGACATATTCTATCTGTTAGGACATCTGGTTAGAATCATCCTAAAAGCTATGAAAGAGGAATATCGACAATGAACTACTCTGAAAAGTACTAGGATGCAGCCACATCTTTCGTTGCCTCTTTCCCAAAGCAAAGCTGATCATATCCTTTCCTATGTAAACCTCTCCAATGGTGCTGGACAGATAAACCAGTTGGTAAAGCATGTGCCTCACAAGCACAAAGGCATTTGGTGTTGGTCACTAAAATCTTTGTAAAAAGCTAGGCAGTGGCACACATGTGTGATAAAGAGGCTAGAGGGCACAGGCAAATATCTGGAACTCCCTATCTAGGTTTTCTTGGTAAAATTCTAGGTTAATGAAAGACCTTGAGGTTATCCTCTGATAACCTCTCTCTCTCTCTCTCTCTCTCTCTCTCTCTCTCTCTCTCTCTCTCTCTCTCTCTCTCATACAACACACACAATCACACAACCTACCTCTGAAATCCAGGTGTATCCATGTAATCTGGCCATGAACTTTACTGTCCTGACTAGACTACTCTTGGACAGGACCTCTGTACATAGAAGGTTCACTCTCCCTATGCAGCTCCCTCCTTTCTCTTTGTTTTTCCTCCTTGGCTAGTGTTTACCCACTTTACACTTCAGTCTGAACCATCTCTCCTTTTCCACATGAAGTATGTCCTGGTTCTAGCCCTTCTTTGACTGGCTCCATCTCAGCTGCTCATCAACTATCATATATTTACAGGATTCACTAAGGTTGTGATTATACATTTCCTTGTGTGAATATTTAATTCACATTTGTCTTCTCCAGATGCATTAGCTCCCTTGGGAAAGAGTTTTCTCATTTGTCATTTACTTTCATTTTTTTTTTCTCCCTTCTGTTCCCAGAACCTAACACACAGTGTATGGCATATCATAGATGCTCAATTAATATCTATGACTAACTGTGTACATGAAAAGAATATTATTCTCCTATGAAGTTTTCAAGAGTTAGAAAGATACAGAATCTGTTGTTCTCATCTTGTTTCTGGACAGCAAGAAAAGCACTGTGTGAATTCTGGGAGACATGAAAAAATGTCTACTCACTCTGGAGCAACACAAAATGACCAAAAAGAAAAAGCATCCATTCAAGCCTCACTAAACAAACCCACAGATTTACATGAAATGCTGTAAGCATCTCCAGTATCAGATCAATAATAGAATTGTGGGTTCTTCAAGGCAGATGCGTGACCAAAGATACTATTATAGCTTGGGTAGCAAATGATGAAAGCTGCTTCCCTAGAGCTGCTTGTAGTCAGGCAGGTCAGCCAGTCACAGAAACTTTTTATCCTAGAAGTTGTTACTGTTATAACTTTGCAGAGGAGTCTTTTGAACCTTTTAAGTCTCAGGAGCTTCCTGAGACTTGTGTGAATCATAGGAACTTTTCTCTTTCTTTCAGGAGGTAATAGCTACACAACAGATGCAAGCTTGCATTGTATTAATGAGAATAAATTTACCCATCAATGGTAATTGTAGATGTGCACAAACTTATTAGTGAACATGGAGTTTGCAGAATTGTTCAAAATAGTAAAATTCAAGATATAGCACATACCTTACTCATCAGAGAATAAGGTATAAAAATTACTGTTCTTCTACACAATGAAAGGTAAGTGATAATTGTAGGTAATATTGCTGATTTTAATGCAGATTCAGGAAGATTTCCATAGTACAATGCCTAGTGGAACAGCAAGTCACAGAAGGATCCTCAGAGTGATTTGAGGCAAGCAGCATAGGATTGATCCCAGGATCTTTTACATGCTAAGCATAGGCCCTATCCCTGAGCCCTATCTCCAGCCACTTACTTAAATTTGTTTTCATGGACTGATTCAGATTCATTGATTTGCATAAGAAATTTCTCAACATATAAACAGTAAGTGTGTAACTATGGAATCTTCAAGGACAATGGGCTGGAGAAGAAGCTCTATATTTTTCACCAGATTCTTTCTGAGAGGCTGGATTTTACGCTGATTGTACAATACATTTTTGTTAGCACAAGCTAGTTATTTTCAAGACTCAGTTGTATAAAATGTATCCCAAAATAAGTTCATTAGCACAGTGGTAGTGTCCTACTATCTCCAATTACCTTTCCATCTCAATTATCTTAAAGTTCAGCAATTCTTATATGGAATCCGGAAATTTGACCCACATTTCTTTTCTCATTCTCAGCATCATCATCTCAAACCCACTAATAAAGTGGTTTCTTTTTAAAGAGGTCTTTCTGAGTTTGGGAAAACAGTTTGGTAAATAGCTTGTAATACAAGAATGAAGACCTGAATTTAATCCCCAAAGCTTAAAAAGTTGGACATTAGGCTGCTGAGATATCTCAGTAAGTAAAAGCACTTAGTGATCTCATAGGGAACAAGTATTCAGTTCCTAACACCTTCAAAGCAGCTCACAGTCACCTGTTAATCTAGCTCTAGGGGATCTGAAAACTATTCAGACTTTTTTGGGTTCAGATAGACATGTGGTAGACATAAATTTACACAAATATACACACAGACATGCACACACACATAAATTAATTAATTAATTAGTTAATTAATTAAATATTAAGATGTGAATTTTGAACTCACTTATAGTCTAACCACTGGGAAAGCAGAAAAAAAGGATATTCCTGGACCCACTGGCCAGCTAC
Organism: Sigmodon hispidus; assembly: GCA_004025045.1. Classification (NCBI taxonomy): domain Eukaryota; kingdom Metazoa; phylum Chordata; class Mammalia; order Rodentia; family Cricetidae; genus Sigmodon; species Sigmodon hispidus. Next base: position 26,571 of record PVIH01001336.1, read on the forward strand.
CCTAGCCACATTAGCAAAGTCCAGCCCACAAAAAGACCTCATCAGAAAATGTAAAGTGAATTAAACACACATTTAAATGCACATATACAAGGGGAAGATGTTCTCATAAAGCAAAAGCCCTCAAAAATCAGGAGAGAATTCCAATTACTCAGTATAATAAATAACAATGCTCTGTGTTCACACACCAACTATATAAAGAGAAAAGGTAAGTCTCTTCCATGACCTTGTATCTCCAGGAGGAAAACCTATAAGGAAAGAGTGTGTGTTTCATGTCTGAATGGAGCCAATGCTTCCTCACACCTCCCCTCAGTGCATCAAATGAATCCCCAGCCTGAGTTGCCAACAGCTAGTTACTCCAGAAATAAATACAGATGTGAGTTATTACAAATCTCCATGTGATAACCATATGGAGTATACTCACACTACGTTAGGGAGAAAAAAGGAATTATATAACAGCACATCATGGTGTAGAAGAGCTTGGTTCTCTGACTCCATAAATAATAAAAGTGGCCTTTAGTAAGCTGTGACAGATATTTACTTCCTCTAGCTCCATGGCTTTCCACCATCTGGTATATCAACAGTAGACAAGAGAACAGATATTGCATTGAGCCTTTTTCCTTGTCTTTCCCTGTGTGCTCTGTGCACTGTGGAGGCTGGTGAGACAGTGCTGTAGCCATTCTTTAGTAGACTTTCTCCAGATGCATGTTATTCCTATCCTCTACTGTATATTTAGCAATGTTACTTTTGTAGTATTTCTATGAATCTTTGAAGTAGATGGCCATGAACATATCTATATCCCTAGGTCAAGCAAAGCCTAACTAGCAGCTCAGAACTACTTCTTGATGCCAAATAAGAAGTGATGGTGTTAAGAAGACAGCTGAATAGAAAGGCTCTGAGTATTCATATTAGAAGGCCCTACCTGTAGCAGGTCATAGAATAACTATTATGTAGCAATTTCCTCTGAAACTCAATAAGATGTTGACATTTCTAAGGAAAGACTGTTAAGACACAAGAAATAAAGGAAAGTGTAGGGAAGACTCACAAAATAAATAACTCAGGAAGCAAACAACTCATAAGTCTCAGGAAGTCTCTGAAAGTGACCAGATGCACAAGGCTTACATAAGCAATAAGGAGAGCTAAGGAGAGGACCAGCCAAGCTGTCTTGAATAGGTGGTAGAGACACCTAGAAAGCTCTCTAATCTGTGTGGGGACATATTATATATTTAATAAAATGAGTGTTAGTGCTTGCCATTAACCCCAGCACTTGAGAAACAAAGACAGAAGGATCTTTTTGAGTTCAAGGCTGGCTAAGTCTAAAAACCAGTTCCAGGACAGCCAGAACAAAACCATGTCTGGAAAAAAAAAGACTGGAGGGAGGACTCTGTCATCTGATATTGTAGACTGAGTTTATTTAATATATAATATATCACCTCAGACATATTGAGTCATACAGAGAACTCTACTTTCCAGTTTCCTTAGCCATCACCCAGGCTAGATTTTGCTCTCAGTGACTTAGCTGCTTTTGAGTTATTCCTGCTTCTCTAAGTAACTCACCAAAACTCCAGTAGATAACCCCAATAAATTCATTGGTTTCCCAAGGTGGATTTTGGTAGTAACCTTACTATGGTTACCTGTTTGGCATTAATAGAATACTTGTTCATGTCTACATAAAAAACACATAACATAAGCCCAGCTGGGCCAGTGGCTGCTCCTTAAGGTGGTTGTGTTTTCACACTGTCCCTGTCAGGTGGCAGGAGGCATCTAGGCCCTGCAAACCTTGAATGTGCACAGTACCAACTCCCATGGTCTGCTTCTCACCAAAAATCTCTAGCCACTCCATTTTGGAAAGCACTATTTTAGTACTACACACTTGGCTGATAAAGCTTATCATGCTGAAGGAGAGGAAATAATTCATGCTCCACAGTGGCCATTCACCACTGCCACCACCAATACTATCACCACTACCTGGCTGGAGCTGGGCATCAGCTTTTGACTACCATCAGCTTGATTCCTTGAGAAATTGGAATTTCTTGGGGTCTTTTATCTCAAAAGTATCATAACTAAAGTGAGGAGCACAAAAATTTCCCATTAGAATATTTCTGCTCTTACTAGGATCATTATAGAATGTGACCAGAAAATGTATTTGGAATCAAGAAGAAAGAGAAAGAAAATTGTAGGACTGTGTTGCTGACATGCCTAGGCTGTAGAGTTGTCCTAAGTGCCCTATGCTTCCTAGGGAGTGGCATCAGCCCAACTGGCATTGCAGGAATTCACACCTGCCTCTCTGCTTCTTGTAGCTCAGGAACTAAGTTGTATAAAGGACACAGAAATAAAATGCAATGGAAGGAAGCTAGCTGGAGACATCCGCTAGCATCCTCTGTGTGTCCCTTGGAGTATCCCCACCAAAAACTGATTTTAAAAAAGTAGCCACAGGTACTAGAAGGCCTAGACTAACTTTTCTTGGGACACAGACAGGCTTCAAGTGCAAAGCAATCTACCATCCACACCCTAACCCCTACCCTACTCCAGCCCATCCTGATAACTGGAAGACCAATATTAAGCAGGAAATCCAGGGCCTGGCCTAAAGACATATCTTAATGGAACATCAGGCCTGACTAATGAAATGTTCCAGGAAACAACCCCCTGCCCAAGTCACAATTCATGATTATGTGACTAACGGCATGTCTTGGGTAATGATAGCACATTTCTAGGCAAATGCCAATCAGTTAAGGAAGCCACCACCGAATCTTGTTGTAGAAATTTTCCCAGACCCGTTTGGGCCCGAAGATTCAGACCTGGTCTGCTGCAGCTTTTGTCCCCCGAAGAAATGAATCAGACACTTATATTAACTTCATGCTGTTTGGCCCATGTCTTAAGCACATTACTAGCTCATTCTTTCATCTTAAATCAACCCATTTCTACTAATCTACCCACTATGTGTCACAACCCATGGTTCACCTGTATTTCTTACATGTTCCTCCTTCAGTGGTCAGATGGTGACTGACTAACTCCACACTCCTTCTACCTGTCTGTCCTCTGTCTAATCAAAAAGGAAGGTTTCAATTTTCATATAGCAAAATTAAAACAGAACAGCTCTCAAGAAGGAATTACAGCCACAATATCCAGTCTATTTGTATTCATGAAATTAAACAGAATATTCTATTATCTACCTTAACATTGTGAGTCTAAAGTTTCATATGAATATATCTTTTAAACTAAAAAGAACTATACTTATAATAATTAAACCTTCAACCACATCAAAGACCACAGAAGGATATATTATTATCCAAATAAACTGAAAGTGTAAGCAACTTCCAAAATCTAGAAAATGACAGAGATGACACCTGTCTGCCTGGACAGTCACCCAAAGTTCCTTTGTAATGTTGGGGCATCCATCTTCAGCCTTTATGGCCCAAAGTCTCTGGCATACCTTTCAGTGATGTAGGAAATCTGACACAGTCCATCAGTTGCTTCTTCTTATGTCCTGAAGAATGCCTGACAATTTTTTTCTGCAAAGCAGAACCTGAAGGACCATCTCATCTTGTTCTGCAAATATTCAGAGGTCACTTTTCTATAGAATCTGCATGTCCAATTCATACAGCATACTATCAAGCAGTCAATACCAGAAGAGTTTCTTGTCCAGTGGCTAACTGTTGCCACAAAGTAAATTCCACATGTAGTTTCTTCAATGTCCATCATTTTCCTGAAATACATTGGTCCTGCCAGAAGCAGACCTGTCTTACTGTCCCGAAGAGTCTAATTTCTTAAAATATTTTAAATGTCATATTCTGCATGTCTTTGAAGTGTTTGAAGACTACCTATCTAATTGAAATATATCTTTGTATACCTATAAGACCTAACTAACATGACTATAAGTTTGGTTATTCTTAGATGACTATTCATCTGCATTTCTTAATTACACATGACAATTTTAAACGAGTTACATCAGCATCATACCTTAATCAAGAGTAGAAAAACCCATATAGCATAACAAAATTGACCTTAACTTTATATCAATAAATCAAAATCCACTTATCTTTTCTAATCATTGGTATATCATATCTCCCCTCCCTTGTTTTTATAAAAAAAATTCACTATGACCATTAACAATTTATAATGAAAATAAACATTAATAAGTAATATTTTGGGAATTTGGATGTAGCTTTCTTTCTTTTACTACTTCCTGCTGACAAAGGATATTGTTGATCTCATGGGGTCTTGAGACTGGATCATTTCAACTGGCATCTTGGAAACTGAGAATGTGCAGGTAGCCTTGGCAAATGAAACTACATTTTCCTGGAACCAATCCACAGATTTTGATCTTCTGTGGAAACAAAAACAGAAACTCTTTTCCCAAGCAACTTATTCTTATAAACAGAATTCAAAGTCAAGATATCTTTAAAATATATGTATTTGTTTAGCTTAGCTGCCTTAGCAATCAACCATCTTTTTGCAGTTAGCTCATTGAAAGTTAAAACATTCAAAGAAAACACAATAAAAATAATCCAGACTCTTTGTTTATCTGCCATCTTTACATGGCATTTATCTTTATTCCTGTTTCTCCTTTTTGCAAGGGCTTTCTTTACCCTTCTTTTTCTCTTTTTCTCTCTGAAGCCTATGCATATTTTACATACATTGTAGCCCATTTAGAGGTTTTGTGAGTCTGAATCTGTTTTATTGAGAATTCTTAAACATTTTCTAACCAAAAGAGCTTTTAAAATGTCAGTATCACTTTAATTGCTGACTCTGCCCCTTTTGGTGATGTTTCAATATGGCTGAAGTCCCTGCTGCATCTCTTCCACTCCTGGAAACCAGAGTGGACTCAAGAAATGCTGCTACCAGAAAAAATGGTTTTAACTCTGTTTCCTTTCTTTTCAATATAAGCAGAAACTTTAAATCAATCACACTTATGCCACGCCTTCTGTGAAATATATGATTTTAAGCTCTGTGCTGCAGACACGTCATTTTTAAATTCTAGCCTAAACACCACACTGTCTCTGTACCATAAATCAATTCAAATACACAATTCAGAAAGCTGATTTTGGCTCTGCTTTAGTGATCTAGAATGCTTTTTAAGCTTTTTAAAGTTTCCCAGGCTTTATGCTGGTGTTAGGCCCATGCTGGGATGTCATCTGTTGTAAAAGGTTTCCTGAGCCCATTTGGGCCCAAGGTTTCAGACCTGGTTTGTGCCCAAAGAAATGAATCAGACATTTATATTAACTTCATGCTGTTTGGCCCATGTCTTAAGCACATTACTAGCTAGCTCTTTCATCTTAAATCAACCCATTTCTACTAACTAATCTACCTGCCATGTGGCCCAGCCTGTGGCACACCTGTTTTTCTTACATGTTCCTCCTTCAGGGGTGGGATGGCGACTGACTAGCTTCTCCCTCCTTCTACCAGTCTTCCTCTGATTCTCCACCCACTTCTATGGTGCTGTGCATAGGCCAAAACAGTTCTTTGTTTACAGCATAAAGAAAATATCCCAACACAGTCTCATGACTACGTCAGCACCTACAAACCCTGAGTATGGTTTCTTTTCCTTTAAAAGACATTCCCTATTGCTCAGAACTAACCCTTCTGTGTCACTCTGCTGTGATGAGGATGTTTGGTGAGGTTCTGAGCTAGCTTGTTCTGTAAAATAAAGCTTGCTCTTGCATTCTTGTCTTCTGAAGTCTCTGGTGGTCTCTCCAGGGTCACAATTTAGATACAACATTTTGGGGCTCGTCAAGGATTCTGGGGATCCCAACAGAAACGCCCCAAGTGACCGGAAGGTTTATTGACTCCAACCAGTAAGAGCACTCTCAGTATTTGTCTGTATTGTTGGTTTTTTTTTCACTTTCGTTTCTCTTACACTCAGCTGAATCAGTATCTGTAGGCTCTCCCTGGGGCAGATGTGCCCAGACAGTCATCCCGGAGGAGACAGGAGACATCCTGAATCCCTTGTGGGCTGGAGGCTCTTGAGCTGAAAGCCATCTTGGGCCACTAGTAGGGTAGACATTTAGGGCTACTAATGAAATGGCCATCTGGTTTTGGAGGTCCCTGCAGGAGGAGGAGGAGGAGGAGCATTTTCTACTACTCCTCCTGCCTGTCTGCAGTCCTCCTTGTTTTTAGTTCCAGGGCATTCTGAAGTTTGTGTCATTGTGTCTGTGTTTGTGTATCTACGTGTCTATGTGTCTGCTATTTACCGTAAGTGTATTTCTCATTCCTTGTGTCTCACTATGGAGAATATAACATCTTCACGCTTAGACTTAGCTCTTGCTCACTGGCAGGACATGTGGGAGACTGCCAGCAATAACACTGCAGTAGTCAAGAACAAAAGGTAGGTCACTTTCTGTTAATCCAAATGGCCCACTTTTAATGTAGGATGGCCCTTGGGTGGGACTTTTGATGCCACCACCATTCATTGGGTGGAAGGTTGTTTTTCACCCTTGCTTCAGCCACCCTGACCAAGTTTCATATAGTGTTACATGAAGGGGTCTCATAAATAGAGTAGGGGGGCACTTCCCATGAGTCCAGCCCTTCCTATTACAAAAACCTACCTCTGGTAATTGAGTCTTGGCTCCCACAACAAAGACTCCCCAGAGAGAGGAACAGGAGAAGGAGGGGTCCCCTATATTCAAAGAGGAAACCTCTGAGGCAGACCTATCTCCGGCCCCTTACTCTTTATTGGAGCCCAGGCTCTCAATGGCACTGGCAGACACATTCCCTAGGGCCCACACAGAGGAAGGTTGGGGAAAGAGGACTGGCACATTCCACCCAGAGCTGGAGGGGAGGAACTCCTCAGCCTGATTCCACCATAGCCCTCCCTCTCTGACTGGTAGGACCCCCAGATGAAACAGGAAATCAGGTCTTTCAGTATTGGCCTCTTACCACTAGCAATTTATATAACTGGAAGGCCGAGAATACCCCCTTTTCAAAGTAATACATTGCCTCAGACATCAGAAGAGGGAGGATCCAATATCTAAAGGAAATTACATGGCTGATAAAACCACAAAAGAGGTAACTCTGTCTGATGAAACTCAGACTGTCCTGCCAATGCTGATAGACCCAGGGCCCCAAAGCCTCCTCACCTTATCAGATTTTAATAAAGAAGAAGGAACCTGGGCAGCTAAGAAGACTCGGACATACAAAAAAGATTGTTGGTGGAGATTATCAATGGGAAAAGTGTTCCTCCTTAGACTGATGGGAAAACATCTAGTTAAAAGAATCCATTGGACCTCACACCTTGGAACTCGCAAACTAAGAGAACTACTTTCCAGATACCCACTCTTGATTTGGCATTTGGAACCAATGATTGAGAAGGTTGTGGAAAACTGTCAAGCCTGTCAGCTAGTTAACACATACAAAACCTCTGGGGAAAAAGGAACTCAGATGAGGGGAAAGCACCCAGGATCCTACTGAGAAGTGAACTTCACTGAGGTAAAGCCTGGCAAGTATGGGTACAAATACGTGTTAGTTTTTATCAATACCTTTTCATGATGGATTAAAGCTTATCCTACCAAACATGAGATCACCTATGTAGTGGCTAAAAAGCTGCTTGAAGAGATTCTGCCCAGGTTTGACTTCCCACATATAATAGGGTCAGATAATGGTCCCACATTCATCTCTCAGATAAGTCAGGGAGTAGCCACCACACTGGGGTCCAAATGGAAATTTCATTATGCATATAGACCCCAGAGTTCAGGATAGTTTGAGAAAATGAACTGGATCCTAAAAAAAGACCCTAACCAAATTGGCCTTAGATACTGGCAGAGACTGGATAGCACTCCTTCCCTATTCTCTTTTCAGAGTAAGAAACTCCCCATACCAAATAGGGTTCACTCTACTGAGATACTCTATGAGATACCTCCCCAACTTGTTTCCAGCTTTCAGACAGACCTAATCTTACCACAGGAAGAAGTAAACCTGTTACAAACCCTAAAGACCTTGTCCAGGGTACATGCAGAATTATGGCCTCAGCTTAGTGCTGTATACTCATCTGTCTCTCCCCCAAAGCCACACAGCCTCCAGCCTCCAGCCTGGTGATTGAGTCCTAGTCCACAGACACCACCAGAAGACTCTAGAGGGTAGGGGGAAGGACCATTCATTATCATCCTACTCACTTCCATGGCAGTAAAAGTAGATGGGATACCCACTTGGATCCACCATTACCATGTAAGGCTGGTGCAATCCCCTGCTGAGGACTCAGACAGTGAGTGGAGAGCTGTGTGTGACCCAACCAACCCATTGAAGCTCAAACTTCTTCAACAGAAATGATTATGATTCCAGTCATTCTCTCCTTGCTCCTCTGCTCTAACGTCCTGGGATACGACCCTAATCCCCATGCACCACAGCAACTGACTTGGAAAGTGTTATCAGCCACTGGGGATATGATCTGGTCAGTCAACAAAGAGGCCCCCTTGTGGATTGAACTAAAGCCTGACATTTGTCAGCTTACGGCTGGACTTACCTCATTGGATATTCCTGATGTAGACCCCAGGGAATGAGAACCTAGATGTTCTACTTTGGCTACTAACTCCAAAGGCGTGTGTGACTCTCCCTCAGTAGGAATGGACAATTATCTCCTTGGATTCAGCCTCCCATGACTCAGAAGTAATCTTAGAATATATCTCATCTATGCTTGCCCCAGACATGAAAGTTCTAAGACTACAGTTGCTCGATGTGGAGGGGAAGAATCTTATTTCTGTAAACAGTGGGGCTGTGAAACTATGGGGGACACTTATTGTAAGCCAACATCTTCTTGGGATACAATCCTTATAAAGAGGGGACACTCTGGGGCACGAAGTATTTCAGACGATGACTGTGTACCTGACCATGGGTGAATAGCTGACTGCTCTGTGACTGGGTTGGAGGGGAAAAAACTCTGCCTAAGCTTCACTTGTAATGCCCTAAGTGTTATTTTCACCATCAAAGGCCAAGGGGCACAAAATTAGTTACAGGGTAGGCAGCGAGGGATCAGAATTTATGAGTGGACCAGATAGTGGACCATTAATGACCATCTGATTGAAAGTTGAGGCCCCTATAACCACCCTGATAGGACTCAACTCTATTTTGAGCCCCATTGCCCCACCCTGCAGGGTTGCTGTTACTTCCTGCCAGCCACAGACATCATTAGCTCCCTCAGTGCTGCCCCTTCCGCTACCATGGAGCTGGTGTAGCCCACTGAGGATACTTTGTTTGCCTTGGTCCAAGGCACTTTCAAGGTCTTAAATGCTTCCTACATGAATGTCACTAAGGAATGTATGTTCTGTTGTGATGTGTTCCCTCCTTACTATGAGGCCCTGCGATACCCTGCGAACGTGTTGATATCTAGTGAATCCCATGATCAGTGTAGGTGGAGTCAAACTAACCAAGCCAATCTAGCCCTCTCCTCGGTCTCAGGACAGGGAGCCTGTATAGGACAGGTACTCCAGACTCACCAGCACCTGTGTACCTTGACCCATGCCCCTAATGCTACTACTGCATATTTGATCTCTCCAATTGATGGGTGATGGATCTACTACATGAGACTAATTCTGTGTGTCTCTCTGTTTTCAACCATGCAAGATTTTTCTATTATAGTGAGGCTTATCCCCCTGCTTCATCTATCACCCCCTAGACTTCTTTTTATATGAGCTACAGAGTAAACACCAGAGCAAGCGTGAACCTATTAGCATGACTCTGATGGTATTTCTTGGACTAGAGGTAGGAACCAGAATAGGTACAGGGGCCACTGCCCTAATTTAGCAGCCCTATTATTTCACTAGTCTATGGACAGCTACAGACAAAGACATTCAAGCTTTAGAAGAAACATTCTTTAAGCTCCAAGAGTCATTAACCTTCCTAGCAGAGGTAGTCATGCAGAATAGAAGAAGATTAGATCTAATTGTTTAAAGGAAAGAGGACTTTGTGCCACCTTAGGTGAAGAATTCTGTTTTTATATAGACCATTCTGGGGTGATTAAAGATTCTATGGCAAAAGTCCAGGAGCGATTAGCCTATAGACAAAGAGAAAGAGATAGCCACCAAGGCTGGTTCAAGTCCTGGTTCAACCAATCCCCTTGGTTCACCAAGCTGGTTTCAACCCATGGTAGGACCACTAGTGATTCTAGTCCTGCTACTGACCTTTGGGCCTTACATTATTAACAAGCTGCTTCAATATATAAAAAAAACCATCTGGAAACCATTCAGCTGATGATTCAGAGAGGATATATGCCCTTAACCCCCCTCCAGGATCCTTATAACTTTGACTAAGTCAGGATGAGCCAAGACTCATGATTGAGCCTCCCCAGCAGTGAGAAGAGAGGGAAATAAAGGACCAATATTAATCCTAAAAACAAAAAGCCACCAGAAAATCTAGGACCTGGACTAAACAAATATCTTAATGGAACATCAGGCCCTGACCACAGAATGTTCCAGGACACAACCCCCCCCCCCAGTCATATCTCATGGCTACGTGACTAATGGCATATTCTTGGGTAATAACTAACAGCACATTCCTAGGCAAATGCCAGCCAATTAAAGGGAGCCACCACCCAGGCTCTGCAACTCATGACTATGTTTAGAAAGTTCCTCAATGCTAGCCAATCAGCTAATACCAATTCTTGCAAACATTGAGTATGGTCTTGCCCTTTTAAAAAAGTCCCCTACTGCTCAGAACTAACCCTCATGCATCACTCTGCTGCGACGGGATGTTTGGTGTGATTCTGATCTAGCTCATTCTCTGCAATAAACCTTGCTGTTTCATTCTGCTCTACACGAGTATCTGGTGGTCTCTTCAGGGTTGTAATTTGGGCACAACAAAGTTATCAGAACTCCATGAAAGCTCTTTCTAAAGATAAATAAATACACAAAAAGAGACACACACACTTTTGTAACACCAGGTTCTAGGCCTTTTTCTACTCCCAGCATGAGATGCCTGGAAAAATTTCAGTTCCACAGAATTCACTTTTTCCAAGAGTCTGGTAATCAAAGGAAGAGGTAAAAGTGTACCTTTAAATTCTCTTCATTTGTTCCAGAATGGAACAAAACAAGGCAAAGAAGTCCAGGAGAATCCAGGTGGTCCAAAGAATGTATCACCTCAAGACCTACAAGTATAATTTGGGATCATGTCTTCTGAACAAGGAGCTGTATTCTGAGTCTATCCAGACATTCAGAATGGCCTGAGCCAGGTAGGTGGTCTCCAAGGATCTTTCTCTGTTATGGTATACAAGCCTACCAGGCACAACATTGGAAATCATCTCTTTCTCTGAGAACCTTAGCTTTCCCTTCCCCTCAGCCCTGTCAAGACCACTCAACCCTGTATTACTCTAGCACATAAACACACAGAGGCAACCAGTGGAGCATAGTCCAAGCTATGGCCATGCTCAACTTAATTTTATCCATGTCTACCCATTACAAGCAAGAGGAAATTCTGAAATTCTGACCAGCTACTAGATTTTATTTTTCTAAAAGATGTTTTTTGTTTTGTATTTTTGTTTGCTTTTTATTTTGTTTTGTTTTGTTTGGGGGACAGTGTTTTTCAGCTTCAGATGCATGGAAGTTCAGAGCCAAATTTGTATCAACTTTTTGTAGTTGCTGAGAAGCTTATTTTATTATTTACTGTTCTCATTGTCATGACAAAAGCCACTTAGGAAAAGATTTTGTTTACCTCACAACATGGGGAGACAGGCTTGAAAGTCATGCTAACAAGAACGTAAAGCTGCTGATAACATTATATCCAGAGCCCAGAATCATGAGTGATTACTGATTAAAAGTTAGGGACTCACTCAGAAACACTCTGAAGTGATCAGACAACCAAGGAGAAGAAAGTCTGTGAATATGAAAAGGACATGCCTACTGACTATGAGATAATTAGCCCACCTTCAGACAGGGGGCTTCAGAATGGAGCCAAATGCTCTGTGTAATAATTTAATGGCATCAGAATCAAGGTCATACTTGGATGCTTCATTCTTGGGATTTAGACTAGTTCATAAATGGTAGAACCATTAGGTAGAACCTAACCCTAACCCATTTCAAAGAGAATCTCTGAAAAAGAGGCCAAAAATATTCAATGGAAAAAAAGATAGTATCTTCAACAACTTGTGTTGCAGATAGATTCAAACCTATCACCCTGCACAAAATTCAAATCCCAGTGGATCCAAGACCTCAACATAAAACCAACTACACTGAAATTGATAGAAAAGAAAGTGGGAAATACCTTTCAATGAATTGTCACAGGTGACCACTTCCTAAATATAACAACAGCAGCACAGACACTAAGAACAACAATCAATAAGTGGGACCTCCTGAAACTGAGAAACTTTTGTTAGGTCAATGTCTATAAGTCTATAAGTCAAAATCTATAAGACAAAACGACAGCCTACAAAATGGAAAAATATTTTTACCAACCCTACAAGTGACAGAGGAATGATCTCTAAAATATATAGAGAACTCAAGAAACTAGAGCTCAACCTCTAAATAACTTAATTAAAAAATGGAGTTTAAAACTAAAAAGGGAATTCTCAGCAGAAGAACTAAAAATAGCTGAAAGGCATTTGAAAAAATGCTCAACATCTTTACCCATCAGAAAATTGCAAATCAAAACAACTTTGAGATACCACCTTACACCTTCAGAGTGCCTATAATTAAAAACACAGATAATAGCCTATGTTGGAGAGCATACTGAGCAATGGGAATACTCCTCCATTGTTGGTGGGAGTGTAAGGTTGTTCAGCTACTCTGGAATGCAGTATGGCGGTTTCTCAGAAAACTGGGAATCAATCTCCCCAAGGACCCAGCAATACCACTATTGGGTATATACCCTAAAGATGCACATTCATACCCCAAAAGCATTAGCTCAATTATGTTCATAGCAGTATTATTCATAATAGCAAAAACCTGGAAACAACTTAGATGTCCCTCAACTGAAGAATGGATTAACAAACTGTGGTACGTCTTCACAATGGAGTACTACTCAGCAGTAAGAAAAACTGGTATACTAAAATTTGCAGGCAAATAGATGGATTTGGAGAAAATCCTCCTGATTGAGGTCTCACAAACCCAGAAGGATAAGCAGGGGATGGACTTCGGGCTCAATGGTTAAGCAAGGGATGTACTCACTCATTAGTGGACTTTAATGAAACACATTTTTATTTTATTTTATTGAAAGATGATGGGTCAATAAAGTGAATTAAAACATACAAACACACAAAACAAAACAAAACAAAAAATTCTGGTTTGACTGTAGAAGTGTTGCTTAGCAGGAATTTGTGGTGATCATAGTGCACAAGCCCCCTTTGGACACACAAAGCAAAGCATCCCATACTAATTTAACACTGCCTCTAATAAAACACTTATACACATTTTCAAAACTCTTGAAATACTATTTAAATATTTAACAACAATTATAATTTATACAACTTCCATCCATATTAAAATAATTAATGTAAATACTTTATTATAAAACTATTTTACAATTTAAACATTTATTTAAGAAACATATCCACATCCACAATTTCTTGAAAGTCCTTTTTATGCTGCATCCCATAAGACATACACAAAATCATGTTGGGAGGGTTAGCATTTCCATCGGTCCAAACTGGCTCCTTTTTTGCTTAGTTCTTAAATATCTGTGTGTTTACATACACTTGGCTAGTGATGGATGCCTTGTCCCCAAAGTAGCCAATCTCAGCATCATCCTTTAAGACAGAACAGACTAGAAAATGCCACAGTTTGTTTACATAAACACATGGATCACATCATCAAAAAGCATAATTGAAAAGTAACATAATGACAGCAACAGTAGTAAAATGTAAACAAGAAGAGGTGAATGTTAATCCCCTCACTGAAAAACAGAGATAAGAATCACTTTCTGTTTGGTTCAGAAAGAACCTAGTCATCAGAAAGGCAGGATGCTGGCTTCCAAAATACTTGAAATGGCTGTGGACGAAAGGACTTTACTTAGCTGAAGTGTGCCCAAATCTCTGAGTACTTGAGTTGACTTAGCCCGACACCATCCCAAATTGCCACTTAAGATTCAAAATAATGTTTATCAGATAAAGCTTGAGAGTTACCAAACCACATCCAGATAACAAAAGTAGATATTAAAGGTAAAACTCAAAGTTTTCAAGTAATTATCACTGAAACTCACTCCCACAAGATGAAATGAACAAAATCATGTATAGCCAGAACACACTGGGCAAAGGACATGAAGTCCTTGTGAAGAACAGTTACAACCTCCTAATCAAAAACTGACAGAATGAAAATGCCTGAGTCTCTCTGGCTAATGACTCACTTATTCTGGGCTCATGTTTGGGCATGAGTATTTGCACATTACCCTTTGATGGGTTCAGGAGAGTGTGATAAACTTAGTCTCACTAATAAAAATGAGTTAAGAGCAGACTCAAACAGAAGTTTGCAGACATTTTTATTCATGTTTAAAGGAAAAGCCCCAGGTCAGGCAAACTGTAAATCTCAGCAGCTGCCTAGAAAAGAATGAGAGAGAAAAGGAAGCCATACTCAGGGTGAGACTGCATGGAGCTAGATCATGTGGCAGGGATCAGCCACAGTGGGGAGGGACCTCAGAGGAAGGGTCAGAAAACACAACATATTAGGGACAACTACTTAGAAAAGAGAAAAAAGAGCATAAATGAACTCTTAAGGGAGAAGACAAAGGCATGTTTCCACCTAGAAGGAGATTCCATTCATGGCTGTGACACTATCCACTCTGACCCAGTAACTCTAAAATCTTTTAGAAGGTGGGTTGAAATTGGGGAATAGATTTAACACATTCTCATCATGAAAATCTAAAGAATCAGTTCCAAAGCTGTTCACCAAAAAGAATCAATATCTAGACAGAAGTTCTAGTCTCCACCCTCATCCTTTAGACAAGGGTAAAACTTTAACATTTAAGAAGTTAGGGAGATGGCTCTGTCAGGTGAAGACCTGACTTGAGATCCCCAGGCACAGTCCCACATAAATGTAATCCTTACACTGGAGAGGCAGGAACAGAAGGAATCTTGAGATTTGTTGGCCAATCCAACTAACTGATTTGATGAGCTCCAGTTCAGTGAGAGACCCTGTCCCAAAAGAGAAATTATAACTAGGTAGACAATTATTAAAGAAAATACCCAACACTGACCTCTGGCTTCTGCATAAATATACACATGCATGTGTACATCCCTACCCTACCACAGAAACATGTTCACATACAAAAGCAAATGAACAAAGAAAAAATTTTACTTGTTTTAAAATAATTAGCCATATATACTGTTAAGGGGAAAAAAGGTATAAGGTGGAGTTCTGGCACCATGTGGCAAAGCTTGTCCTGCTGTGTGTGTGCCTTAATGGAGAGTGTGGGTCCCCTAGATCTGGAGTCAAAAGGAGTTAGCCATCTGATGTAAGTGCTGGGAATAAACTCCAGTCCTCCGCAAGAATAGCAGGTAGTCTTAAGAGCTGAGCAGTCTCTCCAGGCCCCAGTTCTGTTTCTTTTCCAAGCTTATGCTTAGTCATTAACTATACACCTTTGAATTGCCAGGGCTCTCTCTTTAGCATCCAAGATGTTCTTTCTGATACACATAGAGCACCTGGCCCACAGGGCAGCACAGTCTTTGCCTCATCCACCGAACTTGAGACTAATGGATTTCATCACTCAGCTTGCAAGAATGTGTTTCCTTACAGCCAAAAAGAAGACCTAAATGAGAGCTCTCCAGTGCAATTTTATTCTTTGGTTTTAAGAACAATTTTGCAATCTTTTTATAGAGCCAGCATGAGACTAAAGGTGCATACAATCTCAGTAATGGAAAAGCAGAGTGGCTGAAGCTACATGGTTTCCATTCTGGATCAGGCACACACTGGTCCAAGTGCCTCTCTTCCTGCTCCCAACCCAAAAGGTATATCGGGCCTGTGCTGGAAAACAGGCCAGCACATCTCCAACACTGCAATTTCTACCCAGGGATCTTTCTGACACAGTTTGTCAACCAAATTAGTTTGTCATGAAATTAAAAGCAGCTACTAAGAATGCAACATTGAGCTGATGTATTCCTGGAAGTCTAAATGATTCCACCTTTTTCTTCTGCACTGATCCTAGGGGAAATCACCTTCTCCATACCCCCATTGCCCAGGAAACCTCCAGGTGCACATCAAACTGCTAAAATTATGTAGTGAATGAACCAATTAATCAATGAATAAAGCTGTTGGGGTCTGTGTATAGAGAGGATGCACATTTGTGTGTGTGTGTGTGTGTGTGTGTGTGTGTGTGTGTGCACATGTGAAAGTCACAGGTCAACCTTTGGTGTCATTTCTCAAAAGCCATGCATACCTTTGTTTTGTTTTGTTTTGTTTTTTTATTGTTTGATTGCTTTTGAGGCAGGGTCTATCATTGGCCTACAGCACACCAACTAGGTTAGGCTCACTGGCCAGTAAGTTCAAGCAATCCTCCTAGCTCTGCCTCCTAGGAGTTGGAATAAAAGGACATGCCACTGTTGTCCCCCATTTTTAAACATAGGTTCTAGAGATCAAGTTCAATTTCTTATGCTTGTATGGTAAACACTTTACGAACTGAGTTTTTGTTCCAATCCACATTCACTTTTTTACATATCTTTCTATCAAATTGCTGAATGTAAATGTACTAGTTAGGGTAAGTTGGGGATGTGAACTTTTTTAGAAAATGTATGTGTGCACATATATAGATATAGATATATAGATGGGCTTCCCCTACATGCAGACTTATCTCTGTGACTCTGATAATCATGAAAGCATCTTGACATCTAAGTAAATATGAGTTCAAAGTCTTCACCAAGAGATTGCAAAGCCCTGAAAAGTTTATAAGGCCCTGCAACATCTGGATGGACTCTCTTCCATTTACACTATCTCTAGTTTGTGCCCTGCCAGCCTACCTAGTCATCTGTCCCACATACACACCCTTGGCAGGGTATACACTGTGAAATCTTTCATAGCAAACATCAGCAAGTATGATAAGATTCACCAAATAAAAGAAAGGAGTGTGGGTGGAGCCAGACCAACAACTTACTACCCTAACAAACACTGATTGTGTGCAGGCACTCACAGGTCCTCTTGATGGCCCTATGTTACTCAGACTTTTGGTTGCTGTGACAAACAAGCTTGACAGAAACAGTTTGTGGGAGGAAGGGTTTCCTTTCACTCACAGCGTCTAGGACTTCAGTCCATAAACCTGGGCCCCATTGATTCTAGACTCACAACAAGGTGGAACAATCACAAACAACCACAAAAGTAAGACATGTGAGGCAGGAATCATAGAAAGAAAATGTAGGAAGAGACCAAGGCAGGATACAGACCCCATGGACACATGCTTATAGCTCCAGCTATGCCTACCCCCTCCAGCTTGCCATTACCTCCCAGGGATATCACATATTATGAGTTGTCATAGTGCTGAGGCCCTCAACAACCAAGCTCCCAATATACAAGTTTGTGGGGACTATCTTATTTGAAAACATGTGTGGGGTAGTGTCCTCCTCTATCAGTTCTAGGAACTTGGATTCCCCACCCCTGCCTTCCACCATCACTCCCTACCTTATCTTTTAGGACAAGGTTTTTCACAGATACAGTCTTAAACATACCTGAAGAACCTATCCAGAAAGTGGGGGTGGGGAGGTCAGCGACATATGAAAAGGCCAGCCAGACATTAGTTTCAGGTCAAGGAGGTAAGGAAGAAACCTGGAGTTTGCCATCTTTGTTACTTATCTATGATCTTTTTTTCTGTCTGCCCATCAATCAGGGTCTTTCTAGCTCCTACTCCCTCACTAGACCTTCCTCATTGGCTATACTAATTACCCAGTAAGCCCCAGGGACCTTACTGTCTCTCCTTGCCACTGGGATTACAGGAGAACACTGGGCATTATTGTCTGGATACCAGAGGTCTGGACCTGGGAACACACACTTGCATGGTGAGCACTCTGTCAACTAAACCATTTCCCCAACCCCAGTTTCCTTATATTACCTGCTACTCCATCCTGTATAATTCTCTTTCTGTTACCAAACTTGTGGTCACAGTCAGTGCCCCAAGAAGTCAAGTTCTGCCACCTACCAATGAGAATTAAAGGTTAAACCAATCACTTAGCCAATTAAGACAATTAATAGTCAGAAACAGAAAAGGAGATTATATTCCATGTGACCTCTTTGGAGAAAGGAACAAAAAAACATTTAGTGACCCTCTTCAGTCCATTTTAGAGGCACTTGTCTTGATCAAGGTTTCTATTGCTGTGAAGAGATAACATGAGCAGGGCAACTCTTATAAGAAAAACATTTAATTGTGGTGGCTGCCTTGCAGTTTCAGAGATTCAGTTTATCATCATGCATGGCTGCATTCAGGCAGACATGTTGCTGGCTAAGTAGCTGAGAGTCCTACATCTTGTAGGTAATGGGAACCTGTCTGAAAGACACACTGAGGGAAGCTTGGGCAGACAGACCTCCAAGCCCAACCCCACAGTGACACACTTCCTCCAAGATGGCCACACCTCCTAAGAGTGCCACTCTCTGAGTTGGGGGTGGGTTGGCATTTACATTCACACTATCATTGTCTAGAAGTAAGAATAAATTTAACTATGGAGGGAATGATGTGCACACCCCACTCACCTAACCCACCATTGTCTGTCAGGGTTTCTGTCTTGGCGTATAAGGTGACTTAAACAGCTGTAGATGCCTTTTCCTAGATAGAGGTCCCCTCTGATTTCTCTTCTCCTAACGTGAGATACCTGAGGAAATCTCACTCTCTTGACATTCATCTGATGTCAGAAGATGGATGGTCAGAAGAGGAAATGTGGATGGCCCTTCTGAGTACCTTCTCTTCTGCCAGACTGAATAGGACCCCTTTCCTCTCCTCTCACCTCTTTGAGAACATAAAACAAACCTTGCTTGTCTCTTTCAGAGTGGCTTAAAATCTCTTTTTATGAGTCTGTAATTCATGTCCTGAGATGTTACCTTCTTCCTGTTGTTTAAGATCTGACTTCTGACAGGCCTTGGACCAGGCACAGTAAGATCCAGTGCCCCAGCCAGCCCCTCCACTTCCACAAGCCCTCAACAGAGACAGCTCAAGTTTACGGCTGTTTTCAGACTCACCTTTAACCATGTGTCAAAGCAGTTAAACAGAACCCCTCAGTGCCCTGGTCCCTTCTCAGTGTAGAAATTATTGAAGTCAACTCAACCCTGTTACAAACAAACCCCACCTGCCACATGACATTGTCAGTGACCTGAAAACCTGAATTTGATCTCTAGGACCCACATGAAGATGGAAACATAGGACAGTTCACAAAATTGTCTTCTCACTTCTACATGCACTCATGCCACTTCTTTCTCTCTCTGTCTGAAAAATAATAATAATAACAACAATAATATTTTTTTTAAGTGAAGCAACTACAGAGCGGAATGAAACTTGTAAATGAGCGCCACAGGGTAAAGGTGTTGAACTACAAGCCAACAACCAGACTGTTGGGAGCCAAAGCCTAACAGCCATATTTTATTAGTTAGCTTCTGCAACTAGCCATTTGCCAGCAGTCTATACCCTAGATAGCCACTTACCAGAAAACTACACCTCTTATTGTTTTAAGCTAAACCATGACTCCAGGCTTTCTCCTTTGACTCTCTCAGATCAGCAGGTGACATCCTCCAGGTCCTCAAGTGATAACAGATAGATTTCCATATCAATTCTACCCTGTCTGCTACTTCCCCTCACAGGCTTGCCACCTTCTTTTGAATATCCCACCCCTCTCCTCCCAGCTACCTGCATGGCAGAGATTCTGTTTAAATATTGGCTGAAACAATAAAGCTTTGGGGGGGACTTGGTCAGAGATCTTTGTATTGTCCTTCTGTTCTTTGTGTTCCTGCCTTCCATTTGTTTCATTCCCAGGTGCAGGTCCATGTTGAAGACCCTGCTGGCTGGAGCAAATTGGAGCCCAGGGTGTCTGGATCCACAAGATGGGACAAATGTCTCACCATTAAGAGGATGGCCATCAATTAGACATTGAATCACCACAGATCGCCATGAGTGAAGATCCTGCACTGTGACCGCCATTGGAAACACCTGGCCCATGAGTCAGGTCCGAGGAGAATCACAGGTGAAGACACAGGTAAGTGATTCAGCATGGGGCAGGCATTAAGCAAGCACAAGTTGTTCTTGTCAGGGCTTAAGGAAGCACTTCAAATGCAAGAAACCAGGAAAAAAAAAAAAAAAAAAAAAAGATCATAAGAGGTTTTTTGAATTTATTGACGTCTACCCCTGGTTTCGACAGGAGGAGATGATTGATGCAAAAAGATTGGGAAGGATAGGTAATTGTCTCCAGGATTATTATAATGCTTTTGGGCCTGAGAAAGTCCCTGTTCAGGCATTTTCTTATTGGAATTTAGTAAATTATATTTTGAGAATATGTAATAATTTTTCAGATATTCAGGCAGTTATAAGGGAGGGAGACATTGAATAAGGATCACGTATTCTACCAGGATTTTAAAAATCCTCTAAACACAGAGAATTAGGGCTAAAGACAAAGCAATTTTTTTCTCACAGAAGTAAGTATGCTTTTGTATTTGAATCATAGTGTTAAGGAACTTTTGCAGTGTTAATGTATTGCATTTTTTATACTTCCTGGCCTGAGAGGACAGGTCTGAAACAGGTGTAATGCTGATGGTGTCTTCAAGTTAACTCTTAAAAGAATATGAAGGTAGTAAGAGCATGAAAAGATTTGATCAAGAATCCAGATGTCTCCCAACACTTGAGAGATAGAGATAGATGGATCTCTGTAGCCAAAGCTACATAGAGAAACCTGCATTATATCTAGCTTTTCCCAGATAATGTTTTGACGTTCATTTATGTAGCTTGTGTTAGTATTTTATCCTTTAGTATTTCTAAATGCTACTGAATGAACTATATATTGCATTTTGTTTACAAACCTGTAATAGTGGAGTAGATATTTTTATTTCTCTTGGCTAGATTCCAAGAAGTGAGATTGCAGAGTCATTTTTATGCAGTTTATGTTTCTTATATACTTGAGGAACTGCCAATGTTTTCTAAAAAGGCTGTATTCTGGCCTTTACTTCCTGGTATAGCCAGTACAGTACACATGTTATACCATGTCTCTCTTATTTTTTCTTTAGATTTTTGCTACTGTACCATTAATGTTGTTTAGTTACAACCTCTTATAAATACTGTCCTGCTAAGTTGTTCTGTCTTATTGCCTGGCTGCATTAAATGTAATTCAATAAAGATTTAAGTTTAACCTACAAACATTTGGTATCACACAGCATAAATTTTTACACCTTATGCTAATGAAAACCTTCTCCGCTTTGGCCTTCTTACTACCAAGCCCTACGCTTTAAGATTCCACTGCAGCAGAGGACTTTAGTTTAACCAGCCTTAGGCTCTAAAGGCCTGGACAGCCATGGTTTTTAGCATAAGAGTGAAGGCAAGGCCCCAGCCACATAAGCAGGTTTCTGAGTAGCATAGACTTTGGATATTCATGACACTCATGGATACAAGCCACTAATTAAGAATAGACATTTTATGTGCTCAAAATGTATGATTTTAATAATTACTATCCTTCCTCCAAAATTGATTGACTTTTTAAAGATTCATTCAGTGTGTTTTCCCAGAGTTATTTCATTATGACCTTTAAAGAATGGTAGAAAATGCTGTGCAATGGTGGTCTCTCCACTGCTTACAGCAGTGCAAATCACAGCAGCCAAATCAGCTCAAGTGGCATAGTCTAGCTTTATAGCTGGCCTTAATACATATGCTCCTGAACTATTTAATCTGTACTCTGATAGTCAATATGTGGAATGGATCCTTGGCCCTTTAGAAATAGCTAGTTATATTACACCTGTGAGTAAAGTATGTCAGCTTGCATTAAAAATACAGGCTTTTGTGCAACAGAACTCAGCTACTGTATGTGGGATATTTGCAGGCTCAATATGACCTTCCTAATGAAGGCAATGTCCATGCTGATCAGCTTACTGAATCTACATATGTTATGTTTAATGCATTTGATAATGTATTTTAAGCCCATCAGAGATTTCATCTTAATACTGGATCTTTGAAATTTTATTTCAAGATCACAAAGGACCAAGCCATTCAAATAGTCAAACAGTGTCCTTTGTGTATAGAATTTCTGACAGTAAACTATTTTAGAATGAATACTTAGGGCATTTTGCCTCTAATCATATGTGACAGATGGATGTTACTCATATTCCCTCCTTTGGAATGATGGCCTATGTCCATGTTTCTGTTGATACTTGTTTTCACCTTAACTTATAGCCTCGGCACATTCTGGGGCAAAGGTTAGGGATGTTAAAAGTCATTGCTTGTAGATTTTCCAAAAGTTATTAAGTTTTGCCAAATTTTGTGCTGACGACTGAGATTTCATGTAATTTTTATGAGTTTGACAATTGTGGCAGCAACTCTCATTGCATTCTTAAAGTTTGTCTTAAAACTAAGAAGGGAGAATACGCAGCCATGCCCAAAGACCATTGATCCTTCATTTTTTTATATTTTAAATATTTTAATTGTGGATTCTCAGTCACTTACTACAGCTGATAGATACTGGAGGCTTAACAACATGGTCTTATCTCAGAATCATTAAAAAAATATGTCAGATGGCACTTAACATAGACCAGACCCAGTTCTGGTGTGGAGAAGAGGGTCCATTTGTGTTTTTTCCACAGGATGCAAACTTTGAAAGACCTCCAGAGAGGACTTTCCTTCAGGACAAGACCCCCAATACCCAAGGAGCGAGCCGAGACCATGATTCAGATGCAACAGCAAGAGGTTTATTGGGGGGCGAAGGTACCTCCGGGCGGCAGCAACTCGGGGAGCTAACTGGCGTGCCAAGGCTTTGTTCAGGGGCTTTTTATTACATAGGGGAGAGCTGGAAGCCGGCTTACAGAAGCAAAGGCGTGGTTATAGGGAAAACAGGGGAGTCATTGGCTCATTTAAACAACAGCTCTTACTTATTGGATGAGGGCCTAGTGGCGGGAAGAAATGGCAGGAAGAAACGGTCACTTGCTGGGAGGGGGACTTCTTGAGCAGCTGGCCTTGATTACAGACCTCTTGTGGTATGTGGCCCTGACCACATGCCATTATTTATCTGATTGTTCCTTAGCAACCCTTCCACTATCTGCCTGCTCCCAGGCTTGTGACTGCTGACTTCGGAATTTCTTTGTCCCTTGGAATTTTCCCCCCCAGGCAGGGTGGGGGAGTCTTTGCAAGCCTGGACAAGTCTAGGCAAGTTTTCTAAAGTTCTCCAAACTCGACTCCGCAAGCGGAAGGGGGGTCTCTTGGGAGTACTTACTTACTGAGTGGGAGGTTATGAGGCTGGAGTTTCTCAACATCTCATTGTGATTACAGACCCTCTGTTATCAAGCCATTCTCCAGTTGTGGCATTAGGCCAGAGTTACAGACCTCCAGCAATCTAACTGTTCTCAGGCTGACCTTTGTTTCTTGGAATCTCTCAGCTCTGGGTGGAGGTTATCTATGTGCATTCAGGCACGTTTGTGTTTAGGCTAAGGGAGGAAGGGGGGTCTCTTACACTTATACAGGATGCTGATGACCTGTACCTCGAACACTCCTAGATTGCAGTCTCCCTGGGACAGAGACAAAAACTTCCTGCTGACTAAATCTGACAGCTCAGAGTGGAGAGCAGAAGAGCAGCTGCCTTCCCTCTTAGTAGAAACCAAATCAACAGCTCTTGTCTTTCAATGCTAATTTTTCTCAGACCTTGAAGCATGTTGCTTTCCTTTCCCAGAGTGTGGTTCTATTCCTTGGCAGGCAGGAATTATTCTTTATATGTATGCCTTCTTCTTGCTGTGTGCTAATCTACCCTCTAGACACTTTGCATTAGAGATAGTATGGCTAAGTTAGAGAAGGATTGGAGCATAGAAAAAGCAAAGAGAACAGGAGGAAGGATGGTTTAAAAAAGCTGGTTTTCCATCTCCCTTGGGCTACTACCCTTTAACCTTCCTCTTTCAGGACACTTTATAGAATTTTTTGCATTATTGTCTTTTGGACCATGGGAATTTAACAGACTCATTACCAACAGGTAGACTCCCTGACCTCCAGACCTATACAGGCCTGTTGCTTCACAGATCAAGGGTTCATGAACCTTCAGGTGATGAGATTCCTATGGAAAGTGCATAGTATTCAGAGCTATGCAAGCTTGGGTACCAATGAGGGTGTGAGGTGAAGCACTGCAAGGAAAGGACCATGTATTCTGTCTCTGAATCTCCTGAGGGTTAGCCTGATTGCATAGAGGTTCATTTCCAAATGTATTAATATTAATAACTTAGCCCCTCTCCTCCTAAAAAGGACATCTGCCATGTAGAAAGGAAGTTTCTTTTGCCAAGCCATAGAAGGTTCCTTCTGCTGAGCTGGAAAAAAAGCTTGGAGGATCAGGTCTCTGTTCCCTCCCTCTTGGTTAATGCCCACTCATATGATAACTGATTCACCTCAAAAATAATTGTAAGGGAGGAAATGGGAACCAAAGCCTAACTTAGCCATATTTTATAAGTTAGTTTCTACAGCTAGCCATTTGCCAGCACTCTATACCCTAGATAGCCATTTATCAGAAAACTACACCCCTTATTGCTTTAAGCTAAACCATGACTCCAGGCCTTCTCTCAGCTCAGCAGGTAACATCCTCCAGGCTTTCTCCTTTGACTCTCTCAGATCAGCAGCTGACATCCTCCAGGTACTCAACTAATAAAAGATAGATTTCCATATCAATTCTACCCTGTCTGTTACTTCTCCTCACAGGCTTGCCACCTTCTTTTGAATATCTCACCCCTCTCCTCCCAGCTACCTG
This sequence comes from Sigmodon hispidus, assembly GCA_004025045.1. NCBI lineage: Eukaryota > Metazoa > Chordata > Mammalia > Rodentia > Cricetidae > Sigmodon > Sigmodon hispidus. The sequence continues at coordinate 51,355 of PVIH01001336.1, forward strand.
CATGGCAGAGATTCTGTATAAATATTGGCTGAAACAATAAAGCTTCAGTGGGGGCAGGCTTGATCAGAGATCTTTGTCTTGTCCTTCTGTTCTTTGTGTTCCTGCCTTCCATTTGTTTCATTCCCAGGTTCACGTCCATGCTGAAGACCCTGTTGACCAGGGCACCAGATGACAAACAGTGTCCTGTGAGACCCATATATTTGTACCCCACTTTCAGAACCTGGGTGGGTCTTCCAGGTACTTCATTTCAGTTTCTTGGAATTGCCCTAATTGACAGATTTTGTTAGGTCAAGATGCTTTACTGCCATCTCCTGAAAATTTATGGTAATGAACACCCTGCCTTTCTGTTCTTTTGAAAGATGAGGACACACTTTCCCCTTCCACAGCCCCCCAAACAGCATCACAGGACCAAGCAGTTAAGTCATGTCCTAACAAATCCCCCTTCATGTTGTAATGAAAGCAGTGCTCTCTGAAGACATCCATGCCCAATCATCATCTGGAAAGAGACAGAGAAACTAGAAACTTTTTTTTTCTGAGGAACAGGGGATCAGCTTGAAAAATCTAGCCTGTCCTCGGAACCCCTTAGCGTCCATCCCTGAAGGCCTCTCACATCCTCCAGTTTTGCTTCTTTCTGAAAGACTGTGCCTTGCTCTCCTTCCCTGGGGCTTCCTTCAGTCTCTGGTGTGCATCCCTTAGACACTCTGTGTGTGCATACCTTCCACACTCTCTGTGTGCATCCCTGCCACACTCTGTGTGTGCATCTCTTCCACACTCTATGTGTGAATCCTTTCCACACTCTATGTGTCTACAGTCTATGTGTGCATCCCTTCCACACTCTGTGAGTGCTTCCCTTTCATGTGTGTGTATCCCTTCCACCCTCTATGTGTGTGCATCCCTTCGACCCTAACCCTTACACAGTCCCCCAGGCACATTCTGAACCTGTCCTTAGTCTGTGGCAGAAGGCCAGCTCAGTCCCATTCACAACCCACCAATCCAAACTGGGTACCTGCACAGTCTTTTCTGCTGGGGTTGCAGGTACAAGGTAGGAAAATTAGTCAAGGTCTTTCTGTATCCAGACCTGGAGGGAGGTCAGAGTCTCTGTCTCAGAAAATTACTTTGGCCACCCTTTCTCAATAATCCTTAAAACAAGAAAGTGAATATTGAAAAGCAGAAAGAGGAGAGTTATTTAATATGTTCACTCTGGAAAGAGGAACAAAGATTCAATGGACACCCAGACACACAGGCCCATTTTCATTATTCTTATGTGAGGCTAAGGTTTTAACAGAGAAGAGAGGAAGGAGAAATTCATGAGCAAAGGGATCAGAGTCATGATGAGAAGATCCATGGAGTAGGCTGGACTGTGCTGTTTGTAGTTCATTGACTCTGAAATAACAGCTGATGAACCTTCATGGAAAGAATCTAAACCCTCTGAAATTAGGTGATAGTCAATGGCATAGGCAGTTTCAGGAGCCTCTTGCACTCAAACCAGAGTTTATTCATAGTGCATGAACTGGCTTTTCAGAGTCCATTCCATACACAGGAATGACTTTCTCAGCCTTGATACTGGAGGAGGGACTAGGACCTTCCTCAACTGGATATGCCGGAATATCCAGAATCCCTTGAATTCTCACCATGAGATTCCTTCCTGTCTCTAGGGAATGAATGGGGGTTGAGGAAGGGAGGCTGGGGAGAACTGGGAGAAGAGGAGGAGGGAACTGTGGTGGGTATAGAAAAAAATTACTAAGAAATAATTTTAGAAAATATTTTAACAGAGGGCCAGAGAGGTGCACCTCTATGTGGTACAAGTTCATTGTGGCCTTGCCTGTGACTGAACAGTGTCATTCAAGAACAAAGAAGCCACCTTCTCAAGAAAACCATTTTCCTTTTCTTTCTGCCTGTCTCCCTCTAATTCTCTGCCTCATTGTTCATGATTCTTACAAGTTGTTTTGAGTTTGGAAAACATGGCTTTTTATGTCTGCCAGTCTGCCACTTTATGCTAACTTCCAAAGTCCTTATCATCATCACCTATTTTCCCTGGAGGTGCCAGTGATGGAAGTGAGGTCACAGGAACATCTCACATGCTTCTCCACCCTTCCCAGGAAGGTGCAGCAGACAGCCAGTATGTCACCAAGAAGAAATTCTATGCAGAGGGATGGAGAGATGGCACCATGGTTAGGAGCACTGTCTGCTCTTCCAGTGGACCAGAGTTTGTTGCTAACATCCCCATGGTATATTAAAAAAAACACTTGTAATTCCAGTTCAATAGGAACCAGTGCCTTCTTCTGGCCTCTAACGTCACCAGGCATGCAAGGGGTACACAGACATACATACCGATAACACACTCATACACATAAAATAAGTAAATCTAGGGGGAAGAATGGAAAAAATAATAGAAGATTTCTAGACACAGAGTTCTTGCAGGTCTTTCTTCTCAGTTTCTCAAAAAGGCCCTGACCAGGACATCACAACATTTTTGTGCACAGGTGTGTGAAGGACAGTGGACAACCTTTTTTCTCAGGCACCATTCATGTTTCATTTTTCAAGCCATGTTGTCTCATTGGCATGGAATTTGCCAAACAGGTTAGGTTGCTTGGACATTTAGTTCTACCCAATATCTTTTTCCCAGCATGGGAATTACAAGTGCACACAAGAGCACTTGACATTTTATAAATGACTTCTGACAATCAAGCTCTTGCTTTACCTGTCCAAAGCAAGAATTTTACTCACTGGGATATCTTGCCAGCAGAAGCTCACAGCTTTACAGAGCTAGGGCAACTGGTGCTAGTTCCCATCACACAGTGGACACAGCCTAGGAGAAGAGAGTCACCAGCAAAATACTAAGTGGGACGGCCGTGACAACATCTATGAATGGAGGGTTGATGGATGAGGAAGCTGCAGAGTAATGCAGATATGTTTCTGATTCAAAAATTATCAGCCCTGAGCAAGACCTAGAACAGAAGTCATTGCTAGGGATGAGAGCAGAAATGGAGACTGCAGTGTGGTACCTGCCCTCATCTCTAAATGAGTGAAGCCCAAGGGTCTTCAGCAATCATTTTCCCTTGTGCTCCTGAAATTTCTTAAGACTGTCTGGCCATAGCCAGGGATCACAGCGAGCCACAGGATTCTCCCTCAGGGCAGAAGGTCTAGGCACAGCCCTTTAAATATTCCTCTTATATCTCCTGAGTGATTAAAATATCCTGAAACATTTCAGAAGTTCCACAGTAAGGAAGAACAAACAATAATCTTTAGATGGCTTCATTCAGGTCTGTCTTTGATGTTTTTAATTCAGTTAATTTAATTAAAAACTTGTTTTAATCCAAGTTTCACACAATTTTGTATGAAGAAAAGTATCATAGGAAAAGTGCTTTCTTTATAAGCCTGACAATGGAACCTACATAAAAGCTGGGGATGGTGGCATGCACCTGCAACCTAGTTCTGAAGGCTGGAAATAGGTGGGTCCTGGGGACTTGCTGATCAGACAGTGTAGTCAAAATGGCAAGATCCAGGTTCAATGAGAGACCCTGTCTCAAAAATAAGGCAGATAAATGATTGAACAGGACATTCGGATGTTGCCATCAGCCTCCATGTGTACATTCATACATTACACATGAGGTGGAGAGAAAAGTTTTTACAAAATTTGTCATAACCATCCAGGGGTTCCAAGGACTGCAGGACATACCTATCAATGATGCTTTAATTGTTGTGCCTTTTCCTATTATACACCAGAGAAATAAAAATGTATATGGCACTGGGGAACTTGTAGTCACTAGAGACAAACAATATCATAATCTTGGAGGACAGAGCTCTCTTCTCAGATGACAAGTGTCACCAGTGGAAAAAATTGTCTGGGAAGGCCAAGGAAGGGTTCATGAGGAACTATTTAAAAATGCTTTTCATTATATACATTCATATGTATATACTAGAGAGATACAGAGAAGTAGTGGGAAGATCTCTTGCAGCCAGGCTGGTTTTTATCTTACTATGCAGGAGAGGATGACCTTAAACTTTTCATCTTCCTGTCTCACCACTCATGTTCTAGGGTTTCAGGAGTGGGCCACCATGGCTGTCTTAGACAGGCACATACTTCACATGCCTCTACCCACCACTAGCTACATCCTCTGCCTTTCCATTTTGGTCTTAATTTGGGAATTATGTTTGTAGTCAGTGAGAGTCTGGAATCTAATTTCACTGTTTCCGTTTGAAGCAGCAAATTTCCTAACAAAATTATTGCGTGTTCTTTTTCTTACTGATTTTCAAAGCCACTTTAATCAAATGTTCTCAGGATGCCTCTGAAAGGAACCAGGTCCTGAAAAGTCTGCAGGACACCCATCCCTAGGCTGAGACTGCCATCTCAGCTGGGCCATCTCAGGGAAGGGCAAGTGCTCTCAGCTGGTCTGATCTTGTCTTTTGTCTTTCCTTTCTTAACCCTTTTTCTGTGCATGCACAAGCATGCATGGTGATGATAGATGTGTGTGAGGTGTAAACACCCATGTAGTCATGCTCACCCATAATGAGCTTTGTGGAGGCTAGAGACTGACCTTAGCAGGTTTTACTCAATTGCTTATAAGTCCAAATCTCTCACTGAACATAGAGCAAAGCTGTCTGGTTACCAAGCTTCTGGAATCCACCTGTACCCACCTCCACAGCACTGGGATTACAGGTATGTGCCTCACATTTTTACAGGGCCATTGATGATCCAAGCTCAGGTCCTCATGCTTATGTGGCAAGGCCTTTGTCCACTTAGCCATCTCCTGGCCACTGTTAACAATGTATTATTTTCTTTCTACCCATCCTGTGTCCTTGACTTGCCTGCGTGCCCCACTCCTCTCTCCTTGCCCTGCCTGTCCTCTCCACTTCCCTCTTTTTGTGCTGCCTGCCCCACTTCTATCTCTTTCCCTTTCCTGCCCTCTTCACTGCCTTTCTTTTATTCCTTTGTCCAGTTGGACATAGACTTAGTCTTGAGGCCTGTTTTGATGCATAACACAGCCATCAAATTCAGCTATTCTCTAAAAGAATGTGTTGTTTTAAATATATATATATATATGTATGAATGTATGTATGTATGTATGTATTGCTTCCTATGTCACATTTCCTTCCCCAGAGCGTGTTAGACTGGGCTGTCTTTTGTACCATTTAGAAGAGATAGAGATTCGGGACTATTAAAACCTACAACGTTTTGCTTGGTTCTGAGTGATTCATGGCTGATAATCTCTGTGAATATATTTTTATTTTCTTGGATATATTGGATGTGCAGGTGGCATATATTGGAAAAGCCTGTTGTTTTTTGAAACAAGCCAAGTAAAGACTCTGATTAATCTTAAAAATAAATAGAGCAAAGTGAAAGGGCACACTCTGAATCAAGAGCTCCAGTTTTATCCAGGATGGTGAAGTTATTTATTTCCAGCTGAGAGAAATCCTCCCCGTGGAAGTACCTGGTGATGGATGGAGATTAACAACACAGGAAGTGTGTGCAGAGCCCTGAGTGCTCCATCTTGGAATCCAGTGCTGTCCTTGAAACAACTGCTTAGTTTTGCATACATCTGCCCTGTTATTTACACCCAAATGCCCTGAAGATAGCCTTGGGAGCACTCAGAGAAGCATGATGGTTAGCAAGTATTAAATGTCAACTCACCAATGTTGTTGCTTGGAAAGAGAATTTCAAATGAGAAACTGTCCAAACCAGGCTAGACTGTGGGCATATCTGTGGAGGATGATCTTGATTTTTAATTGGGGTTAGAAGACTGATCCTGAATGTGGCAGGACATTCTCTAATTTTAGGTTCTGAATAGTGGATGCATCTTTTAACAAGTGCTGATTGGGAGCACAATAAGCAAAAAGACTTATGTTCCTCTCCACTGGTGACTATGGATATGAGGTAACTAGCTGCTTGAGTTTCAGCCATGACTTCCCCAAAATGGTGGCCTGTGACCTAGATGCGTAAGCTGAATAAACCCTTTCCTTTCCCAGAGTAGCTTTGGAAAGGACATTTTATCACAGCAAAAGAAACAGAATGAGAACGAGGGTCACTGGGGCTCCTTGTCCTTCTTTGCAGTGTGGTCCCACTGAGCTGAATAAGTCTCCTGTGTCTACTTTTCTCTGTTGTTTGTTTAGCTGGCATGTTGTAGAGTGGTGGCTAAGTCTGCTGTCTTAGGGTTGCAGGGCCCAGACTCTGACCCTACCAACTCCAGTACCAACGTGACACATGAGACATTTGTAGCATAAGGTTTTTGCCCTTGACTAGCCCAGACTTCTGGACCAGCTATCTTAAATAATCACACAAAGGCTTACATTAACTATATGTTGTTTGGCCTATGATTGAGGCTTATTGAAGAGACTTCAAAGGATCACAGAGTATACAGCATCAGAGTGTGTTTACTTAATATCCATCCCATTCCTCAGAATGTCTGAAATAATGAGATCTAATATTATAACTTACACAAGCTGAGAAATGGGCAATTATTCATTGTCTTTCTAAATTCTTTAAAATAGTCATGACAATATTTTTACAAAGTGAGTATCCTCCTTCAACCATCCTAGAGATGGATTAATTGAGAAACAATAGGATGATGAAGAGATGGCTCAGCTGAAAAAAGCATTAGCTATTTTTCCAGAGGTTCCCAGTTCAATTCCCAGAAATCACATGGTGGCTCACAATTAATATTTTAAAATGGCAAATGATCTGGCAGAACAAGGCTGCAATTCAATGAGAGAGCCCTTAACTAGCATTCAAAAGGCCAAGAATCCCATCCCTAGCAGTAGGTAATGTATATATTCAAGGCATGAAATGTGACAATTTGATATAGGTATACCTTGATTAATGGCTGTCATAAAATTAGCATATCTCTCTTACCATTCTCATATGTGCATCAGTTTGTGTACATTGAACACTTAAAATTATTCTCCTGAGGTAATTTCAGTAAACAATAGAAAATTATTCATAGTCACCATGTGTTTAAATCAGCTTTCCAGAAAGTAGTTTAATTAAAATGCTATTATTGTACTAAGGACACAGTTCAGTTACAAAAGTATTTGCTATGCAAGCATGAGACACAGAACCCACAACAGCCATGATGGTCCACATTTGTGATCTCAACACAAGGGAAGCAGATATAGGAAAAATCCTGGGACTCACTAACCAGCCGATGTAGCCTAACTGGTGAGTTCCAGGTCCATAAGAGGTCTTAAAGGAAGTGGATGATGTTTCTGTGCCATGACCAGAGCATTTCCCTAGACCCTCATAAGTTTTCCCCTGAAAGATTCTAAAAATAGATATTGAGAAAAAATTACCTTCAAAATTCTCTTTTTTAAGGATTTATATACACAGGAACAATGTAAGAACTTGAAGAAGTCTCTTAAAAAAGAAACATGTTTGACTTTTTGGATTACCCTTACTTAAAAAATGTAAGTGCATAACTCTAAGTTTGTCACCTCATCCAGGATCCTCAGAAACACTTTGCACAATGGTGGGCTGAGATGACTAACATTTTGTATTTCTGTGAGTGACAAATGACCATAACAATCTAGAACCTAATCCATGCCAGTCAAGCAAATGGAGAACTACGAGAAACTGCCCTATAAGAAGGTGCTTCCATTACAGCAGTAGTGTGTTGTCTGTGACAATGAAGGGTCACAGCATGAATCACAGTCCAACAAGCTCAGCATTACAGATGATTGTTTCCATTGGGTTCTCCTCACACTTCTTCACCCAACCTCCAAACTGGCTCTTCCCCCTCATGCTCCATGTTATTGGTGACACCTCCACACCTTGTAGCCCTGTGTGTCCCCTCCTCTGAGCAGTCCCTATACTTGACCATCCTTGATCCTTACATATGGATTAGCCTTCTCCTAACTTACTAGTCCAAGCAGACATCAGTCACTATCATCATTTGCATGCTGAATGCAAACCCCAGGCTCCCAGGCACCTTCCTGGCTCCCACATCTGCCATAGTCCATTTTCTAGAAACCATTAACCAAAGTACATCCCAGAGACCCTGGAAACTTTAAAACTGAACCCTGGGGCTGAAAGGATGGTTCTGCGGGAACAAGCAATGACTCAAGGAGACCTGAATTTGGTTTTTAACACATATGTGATTCAGTTCACAATGACATGTAACTTCAGCTCCAGGTGATATGATGCTGTTTTGGCCTCTGAGGACTCATGCATGTAGTTCCACACAGACACACATGGATACACATAATCTAAAAGGAAAAATAATTTTCAAGAGAATAATTGTGAGAGTCTTGGGAGATGACTCAGTCAGGAAGCATGAGGCCCTTAGTTTGATGGGTAGATGCAGAGACCCACATCTACACTAAAATATAGAAACAGGGATCCCTGAGGCTTACTGACCAGGTTCAGTGAGAGACCCTTTCTCAAAAATTCAGATGGACAGCAAGTGATGAAAACTGGCATTGGCCTCTGGTCATATGTGCACACACTCTCAAGAACATATAAAAACATCAGACATACAAAAGAAGGAAGAAAAGTGACCACTTATCATGAGAACAAATGTTAAGGGGCATTAGAGTGCTTTGCAAATAAATAAGTTTAAATATAAGGATTAATATGCCCAACACCAAGGCTATAAAGCCATATGTCTCCAAGATCAATTTCTGTTCTTTATTTTATGTCCTAATTTTCTGAGAAAGTTTTCACTGTGTCACTCAGAATGTTACTGAATCTGTGGTTCCCCATCTCTGTCCCCTGAGTCCGGGGACACTGGTGTCCACCACTATATCTGCTTCCAAAATTAATTTGCTCTCCTTTCTGCCCCCTCAAAAGAAAGGCCATTAAAATGAAGACAGGTAAAGCCCATGACTTTAATCATGTAATCAGGAAAATACTTGACAGGGCATCAAAATGAAATTAGAGAGCAGCTGCAGTTGTTTTTTGCCTCCCACAAAATTAGCAGAATAACTCAGCGTTCACCACATATCATTTGTGTTTGCTTCATTGACTTTGAAGTTCACACCACTTCATTTCTGTCTCTGCTCTCTATTCCTAACCCTAACCCTAACCCTAATACCTCTCTATTCCTCTGTTAGTAAAGCCTGGTGTTGAGGGAAAGTGCAGTCTGCAAACATTGAGTCTGAGATACACAAATAGAGGAGTAATGAAAAGTCAGATGGAAACCTTTTTAATAATAGACATTGACAAACACAAAGCCCAGAAATCAGCCAGAATATCAAAGTTCAAATTGTTTATGGACTCAGTTAAGCTCTCTGAATTTCAATGCATTATAGCTTGTGATTTGGCCTCTCCTCTGTGTGGATAGGAATTGTCTGGGTTTTTTTTTCTTTTGTTTTATTTGAAAATGTATTTTTTTTCGTGTGTGTTTGTGTGTGTGTGTGTGTGTGTATGTTTGTGTATATGTTTGCATGGTTATATAGGTGGTTTGGATGACTTTCCCCAAGTATACTAGGCACTATCTCAAATCATCCCAAACTCATGGAAGTTTTGGAGAATTCCTTAGTGAGTCTACACACAATGCTACAAATTTGAACCAGGTAAGATCTGGTGAAATGCTCACTAGGTAAAGGTGTCCAGCTCCCAAAATGACAGCCTGAGTTCAATCCCCAGAACACACATGGGGATTGAACACTGTGGGCTACAAAACAAACAAAAAAGAACACCCCAGGAGTATAAAAAAAGAACTTTCAGAGACTGGGGTTGACAAGGGTAAAAGGCAGAGCCAGAGGGGGAGAGAGCAATCAGAATGTGTTGTCTGAGTGTGGGAAATGGTCAAAATTAATTAATTTTTGAAAATCTCAGAAAAATTATCTTGTCTCCAGGCCCTTGACTACTGGGAGGTTAGGTGTTTGAGATGAGGCTTCTGGTAAATTTAGCTATAATGAGTTTCTTGAGGCATAAACCCACTGTTAACTCAAGGACCATGTGAACTCAACAGTGAGTATGTCAGTTACAAAAATACTACTTTATCAAAAAATAAAAACTATTAAAAAGAAATAAAGGAGACATCACCCTTTATAATAGCTGCAAATAGCATTAAATACCTTAGATTAACGAAAACCAAAGAAGTAATAGATCTATTTGACAAAAATTTTAAGTCATTGAAGAAAGAAATTGAAGAGGATATCAGAAAAAGGAAAGATCTCCCATGTTCCTGGATTGGTAGGATCAACATAGTAAAAACAGCAATTCTACCTAAAGCAATCTACAGATTCAATGCACTGCCCATCAAAATCCCAACACAATATTTTTTGGACCTTGAAAGAACAATACTCAACTTCATTTAGAATAACAGGTAAGCTGAGACTGCCAAAAAATTTTGCTCAACAAAAGAAACTTAGGAGGCATCACCATCCCTGACTTCAAGTAACACTAGAGAGCTACAGTAATAAAAACAGCCTGGTACTGGCATAAAAATAGACTACTAGATCAATGGTGTCAAATTGAGGATCCGGGCATTAACCCCAAAACCTATGAACACCTGATCTTCAACAAAGAGGCCCAGAATATTCAATGGAAAAAAGATAGTATCTTTAACAAATGATGTTAGCATAGATGGTTGGTAGTGTGTAGAAAAATACAAATATATCGAAGCCTGTCACCCTGCACAAAACTCAAATCTAAGTGGATCAAAGACCTTAACATAAACCTAGCCACTCTGAACTTGATAAAAAAAAAGTGGGAAATTCCCTCCAATGAATTGGTTCAGGCAAACACTTCCTAAATATAACACCAGTGGCACAGACACTAAGAACAAAAATCAATACATGGGACGTCATGAAACTTAAAACCTTCTGTAAAGCCAAGGACACTGTCAATAGGACAAAACAACAGCCTACAGAATGGGAAAAGATTTTCACCAGCCCTACAAGTGATAAAGGACTGATCTCTAAAATATATAAAGAATTCAAGAAACTAGAGCCCAAAACCTTGAATAACCCAATGAAAAAATAGGGCTCAAAATTAAAAAGGAAATTCTCAGTAGAAGAATTTGAATAGCTGAAAAGCACTTGAAAAAGTGCTCATATTCTTTAGCCATCAGAGAAATGCAAATCAAAACATCTTTGAGATTTCACATGACACCTGTTAGATTGGCTAATACAAAAGACACAGATGACAGCCAATGTTGGAAAGGATGTGGATCATGGGGAACACTACTCCATTGTTGGTGGGAGTATAAGCTTGTTTAGCCACTTTGGACCGCAGTATGGTGGTTTCTCAGAAAATTGAGAATCTATCTCCCCAAGGACCCAGCAATACCACTTTTGGGTGTATAGCCTAATGATGCACAGTCATACTCCAAAGGCATTAGCTCAACTATGTTCACAGCAGCATTATTTGCAATAGCAAGAACCTGGAAACAACCTAGATGTCCCTCAACTGAAGAATGGATTAACAAACTGTGGTACATCTACACAATGGAGTACTACTCAGCAGTAAGAAAAAATAATATCCTAAAATTTGCAGGCAAATGGATGGATTTGGAGAATATCCTCCTAAGCGTGTTATCACAAACTGTGAAAGATAAGCAGGGAATGTACTCACTCATTAGTGGACTCTAAACAAAAAAGCAAAAACCAAAGCATGCCCAAGCTGAAAACCACCACCCTGAACAGCTCTGGATCTGAAACACCAGGGAGTGGCACCTTGGATCCCACTCCCTCTAGAGGAAAACCTCACTGAGTCTTGATGTTGGGTTGAGGAAACTGGACTTGCCAGAACTGAGCAATATTGGGACCTTGGGACCTCCTGCCCATGCTGGGGAGGAGATGGAGAGATGTGGAGAAGAGGAGTAACTGGAGGGAGTGGGAGGGGGGAGAGACCTTGAATAAGGATATTCATGGATAGAAAATTTGACTTTATTCATAATAAAAGAATAGAAAGAAAAAAATCTATTGTATTAAAAATTCAAGCAATGTCCTGCCCTCTGTGGATTCATAGTTGTGTGGTTGGAGACTGTGGAAGGATGCAGACATGTTCCACCTCTGGACCATGACAGAGCATCACCATCATCTGAGAAACCTCGACCTAGAAGTGTTGGCATTGCTTTTGTTGTTGTCAATCTCATAATGACTTATGTAAGTCCATAATTTTGTTTTGAGCCTGATTCTTAGGTGTCCTGGAGCACATGGAAGGTGACAGTGTACTGTTTAGAAATGAAGAAGGTGCTGCTGGGGAGATAGCTCAGTGAATTGAAGACTTTCTTCACCAGGATGCTGGTGGGATCTAGATGTCCAGTTTCTCAGAACACACATAAAAGTGCATCAGGCAGCAGCCTGCCGATGATTCTGGTACTCCTAGGGACCAGACAGGGGCTCAAGTGAAGCTGATTAGTTTAGCTAGATAGAATTGGTGAACTCTGGGTTCAGAGACAAATCTTGCCTCAATAAATAAAATAAATAACAGTCAAGGAAGACATCTGGTATAAACTTCAAGATTCTACATGCTTACATATGTGTGTGTGTGTGTGTGTGTATACATGCGTATTTCCTCAAACATTTAACTTATGAACACACATACATATGACACAAAGAGAAAGAGAGAATCACAGAGGCACTATGACCCTCCCAGACTGCCATGCAATCTGTGGATAAGTTCCTGGGCCTGTACCCTGTTCTAACATTGTCTTACTGTCACACCTTTGAACACCTGACACAATGGGACAATAGTGGCACTCACACAGGGATGACCAGGCTGCTGACCTGAAAGTAAAATAGTCAATTCTATCTCAGCAACACAGACCACACACACACACACATACAATCCCAATGTACTGTGTCACTCCAGAGCAAATGGGGCAAATAATAATTGCATCACCCAGTGAGGGCCCAGTAGTGAGGATCTGAATCAGTCCCAAGGGAATTCCCACAACTTTCTTTCCCTTTCACCTGGCAACACTACAATTAACGGCTTTACTGTTGAAGTTTCTGGATCACTGAGTAAATTTTAGGGCCATCAGCACATTTTCAATCTGTTTGTGTTCAGAATATTTGTTCTCTCTGTGCTCTCCACTGATGTCAAGCTCAACATGAGCATCCCTGACTGGGGCAGGATTCCATTGGCATGGAACAGTCACCACAGGCCCACAGACATGGCACTGATCACCCCAGCCATTGCTCAGTCTGTCCACACATACAGGATGTCATTCCCTTCCTAGGCTCCTCCTTCCCCACAAAATCTTTCTCCCAAGAAGGAAGACAATTCAGTACATAAGCACTCTTCAACTTCAGGAGCCCTAAACCTACAGAAAGGCCAATGGAAATGCGAGCCTGCCAACCATGCCAGCACTCAGAAAGCATAAAACCTGATGAGCAAGCTGGTTTGCTTGACTAACCGATTTTCTAGTTCTGGGTTCAACTGAGAGACCCTGCCCCAATGAGTAAATTAAAGAGAAATTAAAAAACATACCCAAAGTCAACTTCAGGCCTCTATACATGTGCACTCACACATGTGCAAAATATACATGTACAAATATGCACACCAGACATGCTTACACATCAAAAAGAATTAAAAATCCTCTTTAGAAATTCATTCCTGCAATTTCCAAGAAACCACAAACCAAACTAAAGGATTCTAATCCCAGACACAGATTAAACCAGAACTAGAACCACACACAATTTCTACAAATCCAGCCATTGGCAGGCAAGCAGCCAAATGTATACTCACTACCTAGATTCTGAAGGAAGAGACACAGCTCAGTATGTCAGTGTGAGCAGGGAACTACCATCAAGTGGCTACCACTCAGGTTGGACAGGACTTCTTAGAAGTGTGCAAATGGAAGTGCCTACAGAAGCCAAGATGGGAGCTTCCATCCAAAGCAGGGAGGCAGTAAGAGAGACACCAACCCCCTATCCACTACCTAGAACCAGACATTTCTCATGCACAGAAACACTGAACCCAGTGGAAGTAAAGATTGACCAGGGCTATCCCGAGTGTCCATGATAAGGTTAAATTAGACAACCAGCTTGGGTAGGCCGTGGTACCCAGCTATTTGTGAAACATAAACATAGATATTGCTTTTTAGATTTCATTACCGCTGAAGTCAGGGCATCCTCCTTATATGTGTGTGGCTGATGGCCTCAAGAAGGAATTATAGACTTTCCAAAGAAAGATCCTATCCTTATGACTCTCACAGAAGCCCTATGTTGTGTATATTTCCAGGACACTAGTATACTCTCTGGGTCCCAAACTCAAGGCTGTAACTGGTTCTCTTACCTGAGAGTCTAGGCTGTTCTACAGACCTCAGTCTTGCTCACTGAGCAAGGACTCCAACCTTCAACCCAACACCAATTATCTGACCAGTCCCTCCAAACCACCAAGTATCCAAACATGTAACTAGCAAAAGTAAAGGTTCCACAGTGTGAGGTTTCACTGGGAGGGGCAGGAATGAGAAATAATGAAGAGGTGGGCTGCTGACTTTCTTACATAGGACTTGTGGTGCTCTAAGCAGTAGGAAGTGAGACCAGCTAAAATATCTCCATATAAAGAAATAAAAAAAAAGAGAGAAAAGGAAAATTAGAAAAAATAGTAAATTTGAATTAACAACTGTGAGGATGCCATAAGAAAATATGTTATTGCAAAATATCTGAGTACTTATTTAGCTCAGTTTTGAAGGCTAGAAGTCTAAGATGGGTGGCTCCATCTGTACTGCCCTAGTGAGGCTGTATCACCATATGGCAGGTGGAATTTAGATGAAAGGAAGTGCAAAAGACACTTGGTTTTTCTTTTCTTTATCTTATCTCATGAAGTGAGAGACATGGAAATAATGTTTTCTTGGAACTAAAACAGTCTTGAGCAACAGTGGCTTAAACTAGAAATGTCCCCTACAGGCTTATGTATTGAGTTCTTGGTCCCCCAATGAGAGGCAGTGTTTGGGGGTTTATAAATATAGTGATTTAAATGTGATATGTCCTCGCAAGACCATATGTCTGAGCATTCCATCTCCAGTTAGTGATGCCCTTTGGGAAGGTTGTGAAACCTTTAGAAAGTAGAGCCTTGCTAGAGGAAGTGTATCACTGGGGTCAAGCTTTGGGGTTGGTAGCCTCACCCTACTTCCTGTTTGCTTTCTGGTTCCTGTGTGTGTATGAAATGGGAGCAGCCAACTTCCTGCCTTGCTCTCTGTTGTCAAGCCTTCCCTCTGGTCTTCTGGCACCATAATAAACCCCTTTTTTCCTTGCGTTGTCATTGTTAGTGAATTTGACCACAGCAACAAAAAAGAAACTGATCCAAAGGGGTGCATAAGCTAGATCTGAGTTGGAGAAACACCAAGTACATGAAATATAAGCTAATTAATTTATCAGATTTCCCTTAAAGACAGATAATTAGATTGTCAAATATCAGAATGTATGGATACAGTAGAGTCCTGCAAAGCAGCATTTTCCACCAATGCAAATATTCATTGTCTTTTTATTTTCACATTGCAGCTGTAAGCCTGGGTTTAGCATCTCTAATATGAAAATCTAAAATCTGAAAAGGATTAACACAGTTCATGGGGACCTCTGCCAGTTCCCATAGAGTGTGCAATACCCCCAGAATCTTTTCCACACACTACTCAATTGTTTCTTTTGCAGATGCTTCTGTCATGATACAGTCTTTCATTACTCACCAATCTAGTTGTCAGAGTTAATTCAAATAGTTGTGAAGTGGGGCAGCTACCTAGTGTGATAGCACTTCAAGGAGACATTCAGAAAGAGAAAGAACCTGCAACCCACCAGTAGAAAGAGGCTACTGTCCAAAAAAAAAAAAAAAAAAAAAAAAAAAAAAAAAAAAAAAAAAAAAAAAAAAAAAAAAAAAAAAAAAAAAAAAAAAAAAAAAACTTACCCAGATAGAATTGAAATCGAAACACATGTGGTCAGGTCTGCCTACAACTCGAGGTTAACTCAACAGCCTAACAAGCTGATAATTGTGAAGTGGGGCAGCTACCTAGTGTGATAGCACTTTAAGGAGGCATTCAGAAAGAGGAAGAACCAGCAACCCACCAGTAGAAAAAGGCTACTGTCCAAAAAAAAATTCTTCCAGTCATTCATTGTTCTGGTTGGTAAGTGTCTTTTTTTTAGGGGGGGAATTCATGCCCCAAAGTTTAGTGCCAAATGGAGCAGCACAAATGAGACTAAGAGCCAAATATTGGGGGAAGGCTGAAATATCAGAGAGAGGAAGCACTGCAGTCAATTCTCATCCAGCTGTATTGCAAATTCCTCACCCATGCTTCTGGTTGATTCTTCCTATGGCTTTTGTTAGTCACTCCTGTTTCTATAGCCCTTATATCCACATTAGGATTAAAGGTATGTAGTTTTGAACTCACTGAAACAGAAGAAGTTCTGTCTCTGGATGTCAGGGACCAAGACCCTGGCTTGAGCCTCTAGGCCTCTAGCTAAAGGCTCCTGTGGGAACTTACTGAGAAACCAACCACTGAGCCAGCACAATGTTCTCCCAAGTAGAATAGACATTCTCCTAAGTAAAATAGATGTTCTCCCAGGTAAAATAGATGTTTTTCCCAAAGTAAAATAGATGTTCTGGTTTGCATCACAGTAGCAGAGAAGTAACTCTAAAGAATAGAATAACAGGAACATTCTGTGGCTAGGTTAAGTAGGAGTCCTCCCATAAAGGTAGCTCTAAAGAATAGAATAGAATAGCAAGAATATTCTATGGTTAGGTTACCTAGCAACTCTCCCCTGAAGCAAGACCAGTCACCTTTTTACCCTGCCAATATCCTGCTCCCCTGGCCAGCTTCCTGCAGGTGTTAGAAGATTGCCCCCTCCCCATATTCTACTATATAAGCATGTTTAGAATCACAATAAATCACAGCTCGATCAAAATCCCGTTTGACCTGCTGCCTTCCTTTGTGTCTCCCTTCCCTTCATTCTCTCTCGTAGATGGTCTCCCGTGTTGACGCCCTGCGGGACGGGGCATCTAGAGTTATGTGATCAAGGATGTTGGTCACCACTCCCTCTTTTCCTATGCTGGGATTAAAGGTGTATGTGACTGACTCAACTATTTATCCTTGTATTCTAGGATCAAGGATTTCCTGAGCTATCTGCCTAGGATTTGACTGTGTGGTCTCTCTGATATCCCCATGTTTATTAAATATGTAACATATATCCACAGCTCACCATCCACTCCAGACAGGTCTGATTTCCTCATCCTAATATCAAGACTGGGTTAGATCTTCCTCTATAGAGAATGGGCTCAAAGGTGCCAGTCTATGCACAGAAACACAGTCTGAATCCTCCCCACGAGACTCCACATACTGCCAGTGGACCATTGCCTATCATTGGAGGGCCTAGTTTCTTTTCCTGATGGGAACCCCAGGTGGTTGTTCTTGATTAAGTGACCTCCTCAGAGCTCCAGCCAGCCATCACTGTGAGAATTTTTCTGACAGTCTCTATCCATTTGCTCATGTAGAATCTCCTCCCCTGCTAACAGCTAGACCAGGGACTCAGCCCAGTGCTCAGCCATATATTCCTGCCTCTACCTCTATTCATTGTGGGATGTAAGTTCTGTGGTGGCACTTAGGGTAGGTATTCAGGGAAGCAATTTTAGTCTCATTGAGAAGATTTTAAAATATAAATAATATTTAAAGAGGATGAGACAGTATGTGACACTATTCAGTCAAGTGCTAAAGTTTATATGTCTCTTAGCTGGCATAGCAATGACAAAAAGAAATGTGGCCATGCAACGGGGGCAGTCTTAGGGTTTGTAACTGATGACAAATGTAAGAGGATCCTGAGAAAGGGAAGTAAGAAGAGGGGAGGGGTAAAAGAAAGAAAGAATTTCTTTTGCTGGGCAAAAGAAAGGGAGATTTAGAGGACACCAATCTACCTCAAAACAATCTTCTGCTGGTACACTGGGCATGGGTTTGTGCTCTCCAAGCTTGAAGAACTTAGCTCAAATATCCAGCACCCACATAAAAGCCACATGTGCTGTACATGCCTAGACCTGAAGCACTAAGGGCAGAGACAAAAATCCCCAGAGTTCCATGGCTAGACATCCTAGCCACAGGACCAGCTTCCAGTTTAATGAGAGACACTGCCCCTGCCTCTGTATGCATTCCCACATAGTCACAAGCACAAACACCTGCCTGTGCACAGGCATGTGGAGTCAGAGAGTAGAAGGGAGGCGAAAGAAAACCAGTAGAACTATTCCCTTTTCATTAGTTTCAGGAAGTAGTGTTGTAAATGGTTCTGGCCCGGACTTTCTGGGCCTAGCCTCGAGGTTCATCCCTGCAGACCAGAATTTTCCCAGTCCCAAAGAGTCACAGAATTAAACAAATGCTTCTATTATTTTTCACTGATTGTCCTAGGGTTAGGCATATAACTTGCTAGTTCTCACTCTCAAACCAACCCATCTTGTTCAGCCACACGGCTCAGTACCTTTTCTCAGAGCAGCATTTCCTGTGACAATTCCAGCGACTTGGCATCTGTTTCTGCTGTCTGTCTCTGTTCTGAGATGTTCCCGAATTTTCTTAGCCTGCTAGCCCCACCTAAACATCCTGTTTGCCTTTGGCCAATGAGCTTTTATTAAACACATGGGCAGGACAAATATTTACATTACCAGCATAATCCTATTACATAGTAATTTTCTAAAAATTTAAGACTGAGACCCTGTCCTTTTTTATTAAAAATGCTGCTTTGAGGAAGCAGATGGTCTTATGCAGCAGAAATAATCACTATATACCTATCATGGATCCATACAGAACCTTCAGTTAACACAAGTTTTGACATGCCCTCTCACTGTTCTTCCTGTCTGGTTATGCTGGGATTGCTCACCATAGCTCCTGGTTTCAGAAGCCTCTTATGTTAGCTTTCTGGTCATTACTCTCTATTAATTTCTTGAACACTGTATTGACATGTCAATTATTAACCAGCTGCTGGGTCCTGCAACTTCTTCAGCTATTTACTGCTGGCGATTACCCCAGTTAATGTGGTCATTTAGATTGCCAGGTTCCACACATTTCAAAACCCCTGCTCACAGGATGACATTTTGTCATTCACTACTAAAATATTTAGTCCTACCTCTTTGTTTTTTATGTTTATAATCTCTCTCTAAATAATAGCTAATGATTCTAAAGCAGAGGAGGCAAGGCTATGGGTTTTTTTTAGATTACAATTAGTTGAATAATCAGACATTCTATGGGAAAAAAAATTTGAGTGCCTTTAGAACATTAGTTCTCAACCTGTGGGTCTCAACCCTTTGGAGATCAAACAACCCTTACATAGTGGTCACCTAAGAAAATTGGGAAACACAGATATTTATGTTATTATTAATTACAGTATCAAAATTATAGTCATAAAGTAGCAATGAAAATAATGTTATAGCTGTGGTCATACAACATGAGAAACTGTATTAAAAGGTTGCAGCATTAAAAGATTGAGAATCACTGCTTGAGAATCTACTAGAGGAGCCAAGGGCCAGGATCAGCACACCGCCTTAGCCCTAATCCACCTAGGAGGGAAAGCCAGTGTAAAGCTAAGGAAAGTCATCTCAACTGGTCCAGGAAATCAATGAAGGAGGAGGCCGCTAGAGTGTGATGGGGCAGAAGGACAATGTTAACTGACTGGTTGTGCTGACTCAGCCTGAGGTTCTTTGAAGAAGTGTCTTCACTAACTCTCCAAGAATTCCTGCTTTTTCCTGGGAATGAGCATGTAGCTCAACTCCACATGCAAGAAGCACCAGGTCCCATCTTCATCACTGCATAACACATGAGCCAGGCCAGCTGTGCACACCTGCTACCTGGTGCTCAGGAAAGCAAGGTCAGCACTGGCTACATAGTGAGCAAAGACAGCCTGAGACATATGAGTCTTTGTCTCCAAAAACAAAACAAAACAAAAAAACAAACAAAAACCAACAGACTACTAGATGTCATGTTGGAGAGATGGGAGGTTGAGAAGGCAGAAGCAAAAATGCCAGGCTAAGTTTTTTTTCTGAAATATTTCAGTACACTATCTATGAATTCACTATGTTGATTTTAATCTTAGGTTACTGACAACCTTGAAGAACAATACTTTAGCCATGAGTAAATATAAAAATTTTGTTTACTGTATTTTTTTTCACTTATTAACCATCAAGGTACATAAAATCAATGCCTCTGTCCTGGGACAAAAGAATTTACTGCGCACATCTTGTAGAGTAAATCAAATTATAGGAGCAGTATTTACCCACTTCAGGGAATAAAATGATTAAACATCTCAGGAGTATAATTTTCCCACAAAAAGTGTAATTTCAGCTAAAGAAGCAGGATATGATGCTCTGGCCAGTATTTGATATGCAAATTATGCCAGGCATCTAATATGAATTTATTATTAATGTCAGCTAACATTTACTGAGCTTTTATTGTAACTAGCCAATGTGCCAAGGGCTGACATTAGCTGCAACCCTGTGAGGGAGGCAATTATCTACCTTCATAAACAAGGATTAAGGCCAGAGGAAATTCCGCTATTTTTATTAAGGTTAATGTATAAAATCATTGCCTTCTATGGAGATGTCCCTGGCACTCAAGAGAGTCAAATCCATGTCATAACAAAGGACATGTGATGGGCTGGACCAGGGGCTCAGGTGGTAAAGTGTCTGCAGTATGAAGAAGAACAACCACCAAAGTCCACAAAAATATCCTGAGCATGACAATATATGCCTGCAGTACCAGCCCTGGGGGAGCAACACAGTAGGACCCCAGGGCTTGCCAGCCAATCATTCTAACCAAATCAGTGTGCTCCTGGTGAAGTAAGAGACCCTATCTTAGAAAACAAGCTTGACAGACCCTGAAGATTGACAACTGAAATTGTCTCCTGGACAACAAATATGTACACAAAGCTTTGTTGTATTTTGTAGTGAAGGCCATCAAACATGCTATGACAAGGGACTGATTATGGAATTAAAACGTGCCAGTGAAGCTTGTTTGGAGAAGAGAATTACCATTAGAGCACTTTTTAGATTAATAACTTAAAAACTGTGACATCAGATCCCCCTTTTGTCGAAATGTTCGATTGCCGCATATTACCTGTGTGATCTTGAGTTTTAATTACCTTTGTGAATATACTGGAGGAAAAATCTAGGAAGGGTGGCTCACATCTGTAATCCAGATGTCAGAGGACTGCAAGCCATACCTTCCCTGAAAGAAAGAAAAATACAGTAAGATTGAGGTAATAAATAGATCTAAGTCCCCGTATTGCCAGGGTGATTGTACAATCATCTCTGTGCAACTGAAAGAATTTGAAAGAGATATTTGTTCCCCTTCCTTTAGCTATTCAGCTATTACAACAATGGACCTCAAGAAATAACTATTATCCCAGGATTTCCCTGCTGGCAGCAGGAAATGCTGATGTCTGGTACCAGCCAAGAGAGCTTGTCTCCTGGAAAGAAATCCCATAGCATTCTGAAAAATCAAACTACCACCTTGAATCTGAAGCTGAGGCATTGATGGGAGAGACCACTCCAGGGAAGAATTGTTTGATTTGCATGCCCCTTGTCTGTTATTATCCCTAAACTTTATGTGAGGACACTTAAGACTGTTGTTCTGGGACCACTGAAACACTTTGTTTCTGTTTCCAGTGTAGTCATGTTGAATAAATCTTATTTTTTTCTGTTAATTTGTTTCTTGACTTATAAAGGTTGAGTGGTTAAGCAGGCTTATCTAGACTGCCAGAGCCCAGGTTCTTACCCTAAAAACTCTGATAATATTAGTGTGCACAAATGCATGTAAAGGCTTTGGCAGGCACCTGGCACCTTCCAAACAATCAGTGTGCATCACTCTTTTTCTATTACAAGAAATCAATCCTTAAGCAAAAACAGTTTCTCTTGTACTAAATGCTCTTATAAACACCAGTCATGTGGGAATAATCAGGCATGGCCAACTTCTCCTTGACTTTTACACTAAAAGACTCAGAGAGTAAGACAATCTGCTTTAAAGCCTCACACTGATGGGTGGCAGATCAATTTGCTTAGGTCTGTTCTTAAAAGAGAATGGTAGAAAATGGATCTGGTAATTTAAGAAGAAATACAATATTGTATCTAACTCCAGGTAAAGTAACAAGAGGCTTCTACATAATCCCTCCTCCTCAGCTCAGGAACAAAGCTGACTGAAGGGTTTAGCCATCAGGAAATTATACCAACTCTGCTGTTGGTTTTATAACTTTTTTATTTAATATTAACATATTTATTATAGCAAGCTGAATTTTTAAAGTTACAATAAAAATATTTTAAAAATCCACCAGGCTACAAAGATGACTCTGATTAAGGACATTGGATGTTCTTCCAGAGGACCAGACCTCAGTTTCCAGTACCCACATGACAGCACACATGACTCTGAGTTCAGAAAATTAGACACTTTCTTCTTGTCTCCACAACACTAATCAAGAACATTGTGTGCATACACAACATGGTGTATATACACTTGCAGGCATAATACTCATACAAATAAAATAAAAATAAATAAATCTAAAATCAAAACAAAACGATTAACAATTCTGGAAGTTCATCAGTTGACATTTTAGTGTGTTAGAAAATCAGACGTTCTCACACTTACATGCACACAAGCACACATACACATGTGTAAAGTACCCTCAGATGCCAGAACATGGCAACATAACCCCAGAGGGTGGAGTTACAGGTATTTGTGAGCCTGGCCATGTGGATGCTTGGAACTGAACTATTGGTCATCCAGAAGAACAAAAGAAGACATAACTACTGATCACCTCTCCGACCTTTTTCTCCACTGCCTTGGTGGGTAGTCAGAATCCCAGTCAATGTCTTCACCAATATCATTGCCATCAGGCACTTCACCAAAAGGCCTCTTGACAAAATTGTTCATGGTTCCCAGATTTATTTCTCTAAGCAAAGATTTATGGGCTTTTTCTAAACTTCCCCACCCATAACTTTTGTTTGTGTAGATAGATATGAACATGTACAAGCCAGAAGACAACCTTCAAGGTTGCTTCTCAAGCACCATCCACCTTCTCTTTGAAACAGGTCTCTAACTAGTCCGAAACTCACTAGGTAGGCTAGTCTGGCTGGCCAGTGAGCCCTTGGATCCTTTGCATCTTTTATCTCAGCACTGAGAGTGCTGGCATACACAACTATGCCCAGTGCACTCACACACACACACACACAAACACACACATATACACACACACACACACACACACATCCACCTGGATTCTGAGGAATTGAGCTCAGATGCTCATTCTTTCAGGTTAAGCGCTTTACTGACTTGGACAGCAACCCAAGCCCCTGACCATGCCATGGCTCTTAATTCAACTTTTTAAATATAAAAGTCAACTTACTGAGCTCATGAATAAAGGCATCACATATCCAGATTAGCCAAGCCACTTACTCAAACACCTTGTCCCAAAATGTGTACATCTCTCTAAACTTCTATACAGCTAGAAAAACACTATGAAGATGTGGAGATTTTACACTTTACTACTAATTATACTAATGTACTAGGACATTATGCTCTTGTCCACCATAATGTAAAAAAAGGACAGTTAAAACTAGAAAAAACAATGTGTATCATCTTTACAACTCATGTCTTTTACTTACATTCCTATTCTCCTTACTAAATGTTAAACTGCTGTACATACATTTGTTTACTTACATATATGTAAATATATATATACACATACATGCATGCATACATACATACATAATACATAAATTGTAGGCTTGACCAAAATGTGATTACTATAATTTTCTTTCTGAGGGGGAATTGTATAGAAGCTTCTTGTCACTTTACCTGGAGTTAGATACAATATTGTATTTCTTCTTAAATTACCAGATCTATTTTCTACCATTCTCTTTTAAGAACAGACCTGAGCAAATTGATCTGCCACCCATGAGTGTGAGGCTTTAAAGCGGATTGTCTTACTCTCTGAGTCTTTTAGTGTGAAAGTCAAGGAGAAGTTGGCCATGCCAGATTATTCCCATATGACCAGTTATATCCCTTAATATACATTCTAAGTCCATCCATTTTCCATAAAAATTTTTGTGATTTCATTTTTCCTTAGAGCTGAACAGTAGCACATTTTATATATGTACTATATTTTCACTATCCATCTAGGAAATTCTAAAGAAAATATCTCTTCTCCTTTAATGCCCTGTTATGCTGTTTCTAATATGGTGTTTGTACCTTCTTAATAGTCTTGAGGCTCTTTCTCCTGATAAAGTACTTTCTTGAGTAAAAAGCAGCTCCTTTCAAGAACAAGAAACCATGCTCTTTTTCCTTTGTGTAACAATAAGGTTTCAAGTAAGTACACAGGGCTGTATTGGCTCACATTTTGAGAAATGTTTGGCTGTAGGCTCAACATGAGTACATGCAGAGGAATAACTGAGACAAAAAAAAAATCTTGCTGATTATATATATCAAGCATATCTATAGAAAAAGTACATAAATAGGTATGTAACATACTTGTTTTTCCTTTTTCACTGGCATGGAGGAAAATTAGAAAAATAAAGCCAAAGAATTTCTGTAGTAATAGTGAGCAAGAGTTTGAGAAGCAGTATCTAAGTATGAGACCAGAGAGATGGTTTGTGTCCCACAGAAAATACAGAACCCATAAATAAACTCATTGTAATGGGAAAGAACAGTGATAGGAGATCCAAAGGTTAATTTCTTTGATTATCAGATGAGGAGCTTAGAAGCAACTAGTGCACGTATGCATGGTGCTCATCCCTGAGTGATGAGATCTAATCTTTTTGCTAGATATGCTACCAGAATAAAGAAAGGTCCTAGCTGGTGACCCAAACCACCAAAATCAAAGCCCTCTTTTTCTGTCACTTAAAGGGAGAAAGGTCTGGTTAGATCTGGATGCTAAAAAGCTGGAGCTTGGAGCAGGGCCTGCTAGAGTGTGTGAAAGGATTTTACAACAGGATAGAGAAGGGGTTCCCATAGGGATCCTACTGCTGCCTTATATAATGGATAAGTTGACAGGAAGAAGGTGGGTTTTCCTGACCTTAGGAAACCTGCTATTCCCAGAAACGATAGAATCTTCTCTTTTGTGGTAGGGCTGTCAGGTATTTAATTATCTGCTTCCTATATACAGTAATAGCTTTGTGGGTTGGGGTAATAGTCAGCCCTAAATTGATGACCTGGGGGGTAGATAACTGGACTTTGGAGGGTGAGATCCTATAGCCCCTGATAGATAAAATTTTAAAAGGGTAGAGGTGTTAGCTTGGCTATCCTGGAATAAGAGACTACAGATGAGAATGTCTTCCACATATTGTAAAATGTTAATTTGGAGACAGATAGAGAGCATAGGTCAGAAGCTAGCACCTAAACAAAATGTGTGGGCTGTCTCTAAATTTCTGTGGTAATATAGTCCAAGTGAACTGCATGGACAGATGCGTGTCAGGATCAATCCAGGTAAAAGCAAAGATATTCTGAGACTGAGTGCTAAGTGGTATAGAAAAAAAAGGCATCTTTTAGATCTGGGATGGTGAAGTGAAAAGTTCCTGGAGGAATAGTAGACAACAGAATATACAGATTTGGCCTGACAGGATGGACAGGGACCACAGCATAATTAATGAGCCTGAGATCTTGAACCAGGCAATAGGCTCCATTAGGTATTTTGACTGCAAAGATGGGGTTATTAAAAGGGGGAAAAACAGGGTGGGGTAACTGCTTCCTTAAGACATCATAAATAATAGATTTGAGTCATTTAAGGTTTTTCAGTGGCAGTGGATACTGAGCCTGTGCTATGTACTGAATAGGATTCTGTAATTAGAATGCAACTGGTGGATGGTGTCTAGCCACAGAAGGATTATGCATGTCCCATACTTGTGGGTCCACCTGTGAGGCTGGAAGAGGAAAAGGAGGGTTAGAACTGATAGACTGAGTGGATAATAGAAGGAGGAAATGAACAGTTGGAGCAGCTGGTGAGTCTGGATTCAGGCAATTGTGATCACTAAAAGAAATGAAAGCTCCCACTTTGGCTAAAAAATCTCTTTGCATTAGGGCTACGGGGCAGGTTGACATGACCAGAAATGAATGGGTGACAGGAATACCTCTAAAAATGCAACCGAGCTGTGGCATCTGATAAAGCCACATATGCTTACCCACCATTCTGTTAATGAAAAGGCTTGAAAGAGAGGTAAGCACCCAGTAATATTGCAGAACCAGGAATGTGGCTCCAGTGTCTATCAAGAAACATATAGACTGCCCTGATATCTCTAAATTTAACCAGGGCTCCCTTTTTGCAATGATGGTTGCCGGGCTAAAGGAGCCTGGGCCCCATTAATCATTCACAGCTAGATCCAGGAGTTCTGCTGGCTGGTATTAGCATATTGTCTTCAAGCCTTTTGAGGCATGGGGACAATCACCTAGCCAATGGTTCTAATAGTGCCTCGGGCACTGCTTGCATGGCCTACACAAAACCAGGCATGGGGGAGACCAATGGCAGAACTGGTCACAATGAGAACATTCACAGTGTTTCCTTTGTCTGCTTGCAGTGGGAGGTGGTGAAGGGGCCGCTCAGATGGCCTTGGCCAGCAGAAGGTATTTATCCTTGTATGTCCTTTCATCTCTCTGGTGATACGCTTTAAAAGCCAATGTCAAGACTTCTGCCTGTGGAGTCAGTCGGTCCCTCTCAATATATCTAAGCTTATCCTTAATATTAGGGTAGCTCTGGGTGAAGAAATGAGTTATAAGAAGTTGTCATCCCTCAGTGCTCTCGGGATCTAAATTTGTGTATTATAAAAGTGCACTTGTAAGACGTTTTAAAAACTGGTAAGGTTTCTTATGTTTATCTTGTATTACTTCCTGAAGTTTCTGAAAATTGACTGGCTTCAGAGCATCTCGACGCAGACCCATCAGTAAGCAGGTCACAAAATTGTCTCAGGCCAAAACTCCCTTTGTGTGTTACAGTTCCAGAGTGGTTCCACATCTGGAACAGCCTGGACTCCTGCAGCGTGTGCTAAAATCTTTGGTGAACCTCATCTGCATGCATGGTGGCCTGTTTCCCAACTTGCCTATACTACTCAGGGAAAAGATTATTTGTTAGAATAGTATATACATTGTGAAAGGTGAGATCATAGGATTGAGTTATATACTGGAATTCCTTCATAATGGCTGTAGAACTAGAACTATAAGAGCTTAATTTCTTCACAGTCTAGGAAAGTTCAGACAGAGGAAATCGCATATAAGCCTTTACTATCCTGTCTACCCCTGCCACTTCCTGCACTGGGACAAGATCCCTAGAAGCAACCAAATGCAGAAGTTGGGTTTGTAGTTTCTGGAAAGGAGTGGGTCAGAAGAGCTTTAGGAGTAGATTTAGCGGGTATGGGGTCATTTGCAGGGTCCAGTGAAATATGAGAATCTTCAGGGTCTGATGTAGTAGCTAAGTGAAAGTGAGTGGAGGAACAGGAAATCAAGAAAGATGGTTTAGAGTTAAGATATGAGAAGGATTATATATAGGGAAACTCTTTCTACTTGCTCTTATGCTGGCAATAGTTTGATAGTTCCCATAAAATATTAGGATCTAGCATATCATTAGGTGGCCATTTCAAATTATTATCTAAGGGGTATCCAGACCATTTTATAGTACAATAACAGATAAGCTTGGTGGTGTCTCAATAAGGCATAAGACTAAGTGGCTTTAGAGTCTCAAGCAGTAGTCTAGGGGTGAGGATGGAGGAATATTTTTTGATGGCTTATTCTCCATTATTGAGATCCAAAGGGAGTCAGGAATTTGTTAAGCCTGTGTTATCACCCAGCTGAATGATCCCATGGAAAAGCATAACCACACTGTATCAGTTTGTCAACTGACAGAGTGGCACACTTGGACAATGTCTCAGAAGTACACCAATGCCCCTAAACTCTTGCCAGTGTAAAGGGGCAAGCTCCAGGGTTGCACACCCAACTGACAATAGCTACCATGAAGGCCCATCAGCTACGCAGTATGCATCTATGCACTAACAATGCCAACAAAAGCACCTATGGTAGGAATCAATCCATGCCCCTGTGGACAAGTCTGTGAAAGGAACTCAATACCAGGGAATAGTCAGGAGTGAGTGTATGTCAGAAAGGAGGAACAATCATAACCAATTAAAGATCTTGACTGGGTGCAGTCCCCCACAAAACTAGCATCTTACCAGGGAACTGCCCTGGTAGTAAGATCAAAGGTCTATTCTAGGGACACTAGCTCTCCTTTACACTGACTGAGGGGGAAAACTTACCAATCAAATGTTCGCTGTAATGAGGCAAATAAAAGGTGGTACCCTGTGGAGCTTTTCACCAGGGCTCCCAGCACCTATGTGCACTTAGGGCTGGGGGAAGCCTGCCAAGTCACAGCACCAAATGTTTTTTGTATGTATTAAAGGGTCTCACCAATGGGTACCACACTAGAGATTATTAACTGGGAAGCAGGAAGGTGGGTGAGGCAGAAGAGAAAGAGAGAGGGTTTTAAGAGAGCATTTTCTTTTAAGAGGGCTGGCCATGCCTGGGGGTAGTGACCTTTATCATGTATGGAGAGTCACTTTGCTCTGTCCCAAGTGAATGTCAGCATACTTGATTTCATATTGCCATGCTGGGGGTCTGCAAGGTATATATGGAACGCTTACAGTGGCAGGAGACACATTAATGATTATCTAGAACAGTCATGGGCTAAAACTATCCTGAACAGGACAGGATGAATGGTCACTTCTGTAACAATGTATACAGCTGTGTATTGATAGACAACATTTAGTAACACATGTAAAAAGCAGGGCCATAATGGAGGATCAGCAAAGGGAAGGAATTCCTTTTCAAAAATGGAGAATTTATTTTTAAAATGAATAAGACAACATTAAAACTTTCAAACAAATATGGAACTAGCAAAAGGTGTGTAGCTACTGCCATTTTTAAATATTTAATAGCCTGTCCAGTTCAATTAATCATCATGTTTTCTCTTTTGTCCTTGGTGAAGGACCTCTTCAACCCTCAAGGACAAAAAAAAAGGAGATATTTCCTCCCATCGGTGATATGAATATTTTAAGTTGACAAAGTAAAAAGTATCTTTCAAAGCTTCTATAAAAGAGCTACTCAACTAACTGAGCTCCCTTTGGAGTACTTGGGAGATAACTCAATTGGTAAAGTACTTGTCATTCAAGCATGAGAGCATGAATTCAGTTCCCAGAACTTATCTAAAAAGCCAGGCATGACAGTACATGCTTATCACCCAGTGCTGAAGAGGCAAAGATATGTGGATCCCTGGAATTTGCAAGCCAGTGACCCAGAAGTTACTAATTAAGGAGAGACCTTGCCTCAAAAACAGAACTGGCAGTGAGAAAGTAGGAGGGTGAAAAGAAACAATGCCTGAGACTGACCTCTAGTCACTCACAAATCCCCATACACATGCATACACACACATACATATGTGTACACACATATACAAAGTACAAGTTTTCAACAATGAGAAATAGTTAAATGCAACTGGATTCTTTATACAAGTGACAAATAATGAAATCATGAAAACTGATCTTCCAGAGTTACATAGACATAACAGAAAGATGATAATGAAACATTTAAAAACAAGGTAGCAAAAAGAACTATATCATATCAAATATTTTTATAAGGGGGAAAATATCCTTCATTTTCAGACTTAACCACTATATTGGAGGCCAGGACATAAAATAAATCAAGCATTTATCCCTTGTTTTCATTCAAGTTATGCTTCTATGTACACAAATGTGCTTAAGGAAAATTTATTTTTAAAGAAATATTCTAGATGTCATTTATAGAAATATCTACATAAACAAAACAAATATAATAATTTATCATATAGCTATTTTACAACTTTTTAATGACTTTTATTCTTAATTTTGTTTATGTGGGGTGGGTGGACACGACTTTGTAAATGCTTGTATTTGTGGGGGCACTAATATGTAAATGCAGATGTTTAGGGGACATGCACATGTGAATACAAGTGTTTGGGGGCATTATGCACATGAAAATGCAAGTATTGGTGGAGGCCAGAAAAATGTACCATATTCCTGGAGCTAGAATTACAGAAGGTAGTGAGCTACCTTAGTATGAGTGCTGAAAACCAAACTCAGATCCTTGACAAGAGCATCAGGCACTCTTAACCACTGAATCATCTCTCTAGACCCCATTTTATACCTTGTCATGGAAAATAAATGTAGATCATATATTTAGTTTAAAAGCAATTAGACACTTGGTGTCCCTTGGGGATGAAGACACCACCATTCATGAAATACACTTGATTAGAGGAAACAGAACTTGAATAGCATCAAACTTTTAAAGCTATACAGTTTACAGGACAGAGGAACATAGGAATATCATAAACAGCTCCAAAGCGAGCAATCAGAAAGCTGAGCCAAGACACAGTATAGAACAGATTACTGAGTTTCAACAAATAAACCATAAGGTTAAAAAACTGCAGAGATTAGAACAAAATAGGAGCTATGTTAACCAAGGAAACCAGTTATAGGTATATCTCTATCTGGACTCCAGTAAAA
The DNA here is from genome assembly GCA_004025045.1 of Sigmodon hispidus. Taxonomy (NCBI): domain Eukaryota; kingdom Metazoa; phylum Chordata; class Mammalia; order Rodentia; family Cricetidae; genus Sigmodon; species Sigmodon hispidus. Next base: position 81,767 of record PVIH01001336.1, read on the forward strand.
TAATAACAATGACCACAGGACAATACAAGTAGCTCTAAGAGTGGCTATGTGAGGAAGGCTAAGCATCAGAAGAATACTGTCATTGGTTTTTTTCCCTTTTTTATTATTATGAATAAAAAAGTCACTTTTTTATCCTTGTATATTCTTATTCAAGGTCCCTTCCTCCTCCCACCACATCAGGTCATTGTCATCGTTGAAGTTCCTTCTCTTCTGTAAAGAGCTGCTGCCTTGGTTTGCTTTGGCAAATTAACACAACCTATAGTCATCTGAGTGGAAAGCCTTCATTGAAGGGTTGCCCACATCATATTGGTGTAGCCTCTGGCCATCCCATTGGGGACAGTCTTAATTGGAATGGGAGGCCAATCCCAGGGCATGTGATGTAGATTCCTAACTAGTTAGTGCTGGCCATAGACGAAGGCCAACTGAGCATGAGAGAGCAAATCAGCCAATAAGCTTCCTGATTTCTACTTCAAGCCACTGCTTGAGTTCATTTCCTGACTTCCCTCAATGATGAACCTGCAAGAGTAAGCCACATCAGTCCTTCCCTCCCCAAGCTGCTTTTGGTCAAATCATAGATTTTTATCTCAGCAACAGAAAGCAAATCAGAACACACATTGAGACAATTCCTGATAAAAATAATCAGAACCATAGGACTCATTTTGAAGTAATCTCAGTTGAGTGTAAATAAGAATATATAAAGACTAAGAGTGCACACAAAAAAAGGTTTAATATAGAATTTAGTTTACTTCAGTGTAAGTCTGCTGTCTTTCTGTATGCTGTGAATATATGATACTGCCATTGGTTAATAAAGATGCTTTTTTTTTTTTGCCTGTGGCAAGACAGTACAGCCAGATGAGAAATCCAAAAGAGATACAGGGAAAAGAAAGGCAGGGTCAGGGGAGATGCTGGGAACCATGTGCTGGAGTGGAGGGAGTAAGACATAATGGTATACAGGTAAAGCCACAAAACATGTGATGATATATAGATGAATAGAAATGAGGTAATTTAAGATGAAAGAGCTTGTTAGTAATAAGCCTGATTCATAGGCCCATTTGTAATTAATTTTAAGCCATTAAGTACTTATTTTATAGGTAGCAGTGGGGTTGTGGGGGCTGCATGAGACAGAGAAAAACTTCCAGCTACACAAGTCTGCATTTTTTAGGATATAAACAGTTTTTAAAGTGCAGCTATAGAAATTGAACAGGACATATTTAGTATAATTGCACTATGAAAGAAAATGAAGGACATATCCACATGCATGTGAGGAGACTTGGAGAGAAAATAAAATAGTAACTCATTAAAATTTCTGGATAGTATAAATAGGGGTATTTTTTCTATCCACTCTTCCTTCCCACTCAGTGTTTAACAAGCAGGTATTTTCAGAAAAAGTGGGACAAAGGCTGTCACTGGAGGCTAGAACACTTCCTAGTAAGCACATACAAAGAAGCACAAATTACCTGCTCAATTCTCTGTGAGACAAGGTTTCTCTACATAGTCCTATCTGTATTCCAAATTGGCCAGATCCACCTACCTCTGACTAAGACATGTGTCATTGTACCTAGATACTTTAAATTCTTTATACAATTGTTACCCAGGGATGCTTGTAAGCAGAAATGTAGAGTTAAGTGGATGGGTAAAGGCTTATTGCTTTGTTACTCTTTTCATGGTGTTTGAAATTGTAAGACTCTTCTATTAGTCCAACCTTCTCTCTTCTTAGTATACATCCTATCACACTGATTCTCAACCTTTTTATGATTTCTTCCTCCTTCTCATGACCTTATTTCTAGTTTACACACACACACTCACACACACACATCACTTCAAATCTAGATTCCATGTATGAGGATTTCCAATTATTTCTACTTTTCTGTAAATTTCATGGTTTAGTCTTTCTTTATTACTCATAAAATTATGTTATAATGCAGCATATATTCTTTATCAATTTATCTTTTGATGGATAGCTAAGCTGGTTCCATTGCTATGTGATACATCAGCAGTTTATTTAACTAAGTTGACTGAAGTTAACTAAACTAAGTTACTTTTGACCATTGTCTTATTTACTTTTCTATTGCTATGTATAGACACCATGAACAAGGCAAAGTCAACTTACAAGAAAGCACTTAGTGAGGATTTTAGTTCAGAGTGTGAGTCTGTAAATATCTTAGTGAATAGCAGGGCTACAGGCAGGCATTCATGGCTCCAAAGCACTAGATGAGAGATTACATCCAATATACAACCACAGGCAGGGAAAAAAAGCTAACTGGGAGTGTCATGGGCTTTTGAAACCTCGAAGCCCATTCACAGTGACATACATTCCACCTCCAACAAGGTCACATCTCTTAATCTTTCCCAAATAGTTCCACCAACATGGGGTCAAGTGTTCAAATATATAAGCAAATAGGAGGCATTCTTATTTAAACTACCATAAATATGAATGAGCAAATATCTCTGTGATATTCTAACTTTAAATCTTCCAGGTATATGCATTAAGAGTGTGCAAGTATGACTAGGTCATATAGAACTTTACAGATTTCCAGTTTCAAGTTTATATTATGATTACCATAACAGTAATCAAGTTGAATGCTCTCTCTCTGTGTCTTTCTCTCTCTCTCTTGTTTCATTTCTGATAAACAGCAACTTAGGAAAGAAAAGGGATCATTTCCATTTACAGTTCTAGGATACATCTATGACTGTATGGAAGTCAAGGTAGAAATGTCATGTGGTTACATTATAGCCATGGTCAAGAGCATAGAGTCAAGATTGTATACAATGTTCACTTACTTAATTGTGCTCAGTTTAATTTTTCCACCCTTTACATATCAGAACCACCTATCATATAGATGATACTCACAGTCTCCTGGGCCTTCCTATGTCAATTAATTTAAGACAATCCCTATAGATATATCCCTAGTCCAACCTAATGTAGAGAGTTCCTCACTGATGAGTTTGGAGGAATCCTTTCAAAGTTTCCATGTGATAGTAGTGATATGAGGGTTCTTTCCTGGAGTTCTTAGTCTCATTAATAAGACATTTTACATTTTTAAACATTGATTGTGGTCTCCTGGCGGGCTGTAAGCAAACACTTTATAGAAGCTGATAATTAAATCTCATTGTTTTAGATTTGGAAGATGAAGCAATTGCAAACTTTATACTGCCTTGGGAACCAGGCCTACTGTGTCTACCAGGAAAGTATATTCGGTGCTAAATACAGAGCCCTGGGTATCCACAAGGTATTTAATTAAGGGCTTAGCACAAGCTTGGGAAAAAAACAGATCTGGGGACTGGAGAAATAGTTCAACAAAGATGAAGTCTAAGTTTAGACAAAAGCAAAAAATAAGTTAGAGAAAAACATCCTTAGAACAGAAACAGAAAGAATAAAGCAAAACAACAGTGCTCTTTTCTGAGTAATTCAGTAAAGCAGGCAGTCTTACCCAACAGCATGGCTGTGGTCCTGCAAGTTAATGTGCTGGGGCATCAATTCCAGAAAGGACAGTACAGTATCTCATTACAGAGATAATCATTCCATCTATAACTTTAACTCATGTTGGGGAGATATATTAAATATTTAATAAAACCTGGAATGTTGAAGAGATAAAACACAGTCAAATCTTAGGCAGATAGCTCAGGAATTTCTTGATCTTTGAGCACAAGGACAAACAGCTGACATTCAATAGCATACACCTTTAATCCCAGCACAGGGAAAGCCCATAGTGGTGACCTACATCCTTAATTCCATAACTCCAGAGACAGAACTTTCTCTGTTTCTATGATTTCAAGACTAGCTGTGTAATAGAGTACTTCACACCTTTAATCTGAACCTGGATGGGATACAGCTGACCAGAAGGTTATATAAGTTCTCCTAAGAACCCTGCAGAAGCAGAAGCAACCAGTAGAAGTGACCAGGAAAGAGGCTGAGGAAGTTGCAAGATACTTGGGTAAGAACTGACTATGGTGCTTCCTCTCTCTGATATTTCAGCCTTCCCCTGATATTTGGCTCAGAGTCTACTTTTCATACAATCTGAATTTGTGCAACTGCATCATCTGAAGGTGACCAGCCTCCTTAGGGTGGCTTCCGCATGTCTTCAGAAAGTTCTTCACATGCCTTTGCACTTCACACATCTTCTGTGTCTTTGCCTGCCAGAGTCAGAGAAACTCCCTTTGCATCCTCTCAGTCATTCTTAGGGTCCTCTTCCCATCATGCTGCAATTAGTTAGGAATGTTACCACTAGGAACTAAGCCAGGCAAGTAGAATCCTTGTGTGGTTTGTGTTCCACATAGCACTGAGGAAGAACAGCAAAGCATGCACATAAAGCCTTCACCACCAGTAACTTTTGGCCATTCCCTGAACAGACTCACCCCATTGCAGTGCTCAAAAATGGGTCATCAGAGTCTGCTGTACCACTGACCTTGCTGTCTTTATGCCTGGCCAACCTGTTGCAGGATCTGTGTCTCTCTGTAGTCCAGGGCTGAATCTAAGGGAGAAGGAGGCAGGAATAGATAGAAGGATAGTTTCTTACATCTTGGAGTTTCTTCTTGAGATTCAACAATGGTCCCACCCACAGCTCATACTGCACATTCACTGCCCACTCCAGGAGCTTAGCCTAGCATAAGTCTCAGATTCCTGAAACTGTCACCTTATGTCTGGTTCTTGTTCCCTGCCAGACTGAAAAGGAATTGACTTAAAGTGTCCAGAAGAAATCTTTTGTATCACCTATTTTCTGACCACTGCTGGAAGAGAATCTCAAAGTAAAGGTGCTAAAACTTGTCCTTCAGTTCCTAAGCATTCCCACAAGTCTGAGACCTCTCAGTCCAAGGAAGACCCTAAGAGCTCTTCCAGAAACTCTCACCTAGTGATAACTGTCATTTGAAACACTTTCTCGTGTAAAATTAAAGAATATGCCCCAATTCAGGATTTTAAAATTAATTACTATTTGTAGAATTATATAGAATATCATGTGATAATTCTGTTGATATTTGCACTGCATGATATTCTAGTCAAAGTTGTTAATGTTCTAGTATCCTTTAAATTTTTCTATTAACCCATGTGTTATTACATTGTAAATAATTGTCCCGCCTATCAGTTTAATAGAAACACTGATTGGCTGAAGGTAGACAGAAAGTGTAGGCAGAGCTAACAGACTAAGAAAACTGTAGGAACAGGCAGAGCCACTGCGGAGATGCCAGGAGATACAGAGGAAAAAAGTTGAAATGCTGCTGAGAAGAGGTATTGAGCCTCATGGCTGAACAAGACAAAAATCATGGGTTGAGTTAAGATAAAGGAGTTAGCAAGGTATATGCCTGGACTTTAGGTTAATCAGCATAAAATTAATGTAAGCATCTGTGTGATTCTGTGGGACTGCTAGTCTGCTGGTCTGCCAGACTGTACCACAGGCTGGACAGGCCAGAAATGTGATACAACACTAATAGGAACTGTATGTATTTCCTGGGTAGAATGTATTAACTCAGTAATGTAGTTATATATGTAATATACATGTGACAGGTGTGGTGCACAATCATGTGTGTTTGTGTATGTGTGTGTATTTGTGTGTATGTACAAGTGGAGGCCAAAAGTCAGTTTTTAAGTGTCTTCCTTTTATATTTTGAGACAAGTTCTCTGTGAACCTGGAGCCCTAGACTTGGGAAAAATAAGCCTCAGAGAGACTATGTCCCTGTCTCTCCAATGCTGGAATTACAGGTATACATGGCCATTGCCAATTTTTCCATGGATGTTGAGGACTGTCCCCTAGCTCGACAATAGTTGTAGACCCCAGAATCACCTTTCCCTGTACTCTGAGCCATGAGTCAAAGGCCTGTGGCTTGCTGGCTATACATTCTATGCTTAACACCCAGTTCCAGTTAGTTTCTGGTTTCCTGTCTAGGCGTCGGGGGTTTAGAACAGATGAGTTTAAGTTAGAACAAGTGAGCCTAAGTTTTTTGCTATAAGTCAAATTTCCACCTGTGCTCTGCCTTGAGTATGTAAGTGTGAGCCCAAGTCTCAATAAGTGGCACTCAGCATTCTTCACCCTGCATGAATGATGCAGAAGTGTGTGTCTGTGTGTCCTCAGTCCCAGGCCTGTGCCCAATTCCCAAATGATTCAGGTAGTGCAGGTGTTCCAGCTGCTACAAATAGTGAGTTTTTATAAATCAAAAGTTCAGCAATTCTATCACCGGGAAAGAAATGACAGGATCTTCCTGGTCTCTCCTGCTGCTGTACATGGGCTCCATGAGCTTGAGTCCAGCTAGGCTTCTTGAGACTCTGCCTCAAGATATGAAAATAAATATTAGTTAATATTTATGTCTAATGCCTATGTATAAATTAGTCTTTGGCTCTGTCCATAGAGAATAATAGAAATTTAATTATGATTATCTCTGACTTAAACTTAACTTCAGCTTCTCACAATGACTGCCTTTCTTTTCCCTCTGATGTCGATGTCAGCTTCCTTCACATCAAGGGCACCTGCAATGGCCATTTGACTGCTGCCACTTTCTTCCTCTTCCTGGGACACCTGCATCCCACACATAAAGCAACATTGGGCTTTGTTTGATCCTAAGTTTAGCTGAGAACCTGCCCATAGTTGTGACTGTAAACCAACTTGAGAAATTACTGAAAACTCAAGTCCAGGGCACTCTGCAGAGGGAATAGTGATCACAGATGAAATCCTGTTCCTTTCTATTGGTTGTAAATTTGATATAATAAGAAAAAAAGTAGAAAGAAAAGAAGCAGTTAAAGATTTAAGAAAAGCCTGTCTCCAGCATGGAAAGAAGTAAGAAGATAGAGCTTATTGACATCTTTACTGCTTTACTGCCTCTTAAGAGATGCATGTCTGGCTCAAGGAAGGGAATTGTGGAATCTATCAGTACTGGAAAATGGATGAGGTACAGATCAACTTTCTCCCAAGAAAGTGGAACTGGGCAGCCTCCCTCTCAAGATGTTTGTAAACGAAAGTCAGCCCTGCTCTTGGACCTACAGAACCAATAAGGGCTCAGGTAGTGTGTCATTTCATTGAAAAATCTATAAAAAAGCACTAGCATTTTATGTTTCATCTCCTCAGACATGGCCAGCTTTGGAGACTTGCAGGCAAGTCTCCCCAACACAGAGTGAATGAATTGCATGGCAGCTTCTCTGCAAACTTATGAAAAGAGAGCAATCCCACACCTCTAAAATGCTTCCTCCACCATCAAATGTAGTTGTTTGAGTTCTCTCCAGGTTATCTACCTTCCAATTCTTCTTTTTAAAATTTAAATATGGTGAAAACGATAGTGAATAGAAATTATAGAGACATGATTACACATTTTCCAATGCCTTTTTTAAGTCCTTACTGTGAATGAAAAGTGTCGGCAGGCAGGGGTGGTGAATTTGCTTTGGGGGTGTGAGAACCTGAGGATGAACTCCCAGAACCCATGTATTGTCAGACTTGGAAATATATATCTATAATTACAGTGCTCCTACCATGATAAGGCAAACAAAGCAGCAGATCCCTCAAGTTCACAGGACTGCTGAGCTGGTATACACAGCAGCAAACGGCAAAGAGACTGTCTCAAAAAACAAAAAAAGTGAAAACTACATGTGAGCTTGTCCTCTGACCTCTACACACCACTGTGGCATGTTACATCCTTACTCACATACATGAGTGCTTTCACATATGTATGCACACACATCCTATGACAAATATGTAATTAATGTTTGATATTGAAGAAGAGATGTGCTATTAAATAGATTGAAGAGGTGGTCGAAGTTCATGTTTTCAACTACAATGTTAAGTTGTGGTTGGGGCACAATCTAGAGACTCATTTTCCAGCTTTCCTTAAATGTGGATAGAGTTATGCATTTTGCTAGCAGAATATTGCTGAAGGTGGTATATGCTCCTTTTAGTCCCTTATGGTAAATTACTAGGTGTATGTTCCTCCACAATTTGTCCCCACCTGCCAGCTGAGTGGCATCTTGTGTAACAAAATGGCAAAGCCACATGGCAAAAGCTTCTTGGGCACCTTGGACAAGAACTATCTCAAATGAAATAGACTGGCAGTGTCAACTTGGAAGTGACCATATAACAGCTGTATACCTCACCAAGAGGAGTACACTGATCTTCAATGGTTGTAATGGTCCTCAGTACAGCTGTGAAGAATAAGGGCTCCTGTCAAGAATGTGCAGACTGGATGCTGGGAGATGGTTCAGTAAAATGCTTCATTTGCCAAAACAAGGAAGAGATATATTTTTTGGAACCTATGTCAAAAAGCTAGGCATAATGATATAAATTTACAATCTCTGCAGTGGCAAAGCAGGAGCATTCCAGGGTTTTAGAGGTCAGCCAGTGTGCTTCATAATCTCCAGGCCGATGGGAGATCCTATCTCAAATGAAGTGAACAGTAATACTGAGGATGACACCTAAGATTTTCCTGCATCCCCAACGTGTATGCACACAAGTCCCTATGCACCTACATACATACAATGATACACACATATACAGAAAAATATAATAAAGAATATTCACAGAACACACATCTCGGTTAAGTTATGAAAAGCCAAGTGATAGCATATAGAACAGAAATCCATTGTTCCAAATAGGAATTGTTTTATCAAAAGTCTCTTTTCCATATTTGTTTAAGAGTGATGGATTCTCTTAATTTTTATTTGGTTTTCACTGAACATGAAAACCATCCTGTGAGATGGTGCAGCTTAGTGGGTGAAAATGCCTGCTGCCAAGCCTGATGACCTCAGTTCAGTCCCCAGGACCCACATGTTAGGAGAGAACCAACTCCTCCAAGTTGTCCTCTGACTTCTCTTGTGGAATATTATCTGAACTAGGCAAAGATGTGTTACATTCGTTTGTGCTGCACAATATTACTTAACTGTGTAAATGTTGTTACTTTTGTTGATGTTGCATTTGTTTAATTCTGTAAGGATTTGTTACATCTGTTTCACCTTGCCAGTTTAAGATTGGGTTAATGAAGAGCTAAATGGCCAATAGCTAGGCAGAGGAAGGACAGGTAAGGATGATATGCTGAAATAATAAATAAGAGAAGAAATCTAGGCTCAAGAGAAGGAAGAATGAAAGAGGAGGAAGAGAGAATGGGGACACACCCTTGCCAAGAAATTTAGCAGCCTCCTGCCAGTCAAAGAAGCAGTGAAAGTAAGTTACACAGAAAGAAAATGATAAAAGCCTTGAGGCAAAACAGATAAAAAGAAATAGAGTATTTTAAGTGAGAAGAGCTATTTGGAAATAAGCTAGGCCAGGTATTCAAAACTAATAAGAAGTCTTCTTGTCATAATTTGGGAGCTAGTAAGTGGTCTAAAAGAAAAAGGCTAGTACAGACTTTTACCTTCAAACTTTAGCACAAGAATACAAGCAAAAAATAAAAAAACAATTACAAATAATATTTAGGTTGTCCTAAAATTTCTTTGCAAATTTGGATATACAACTCCACCAAAAAGTTATTGTAAATTTATACTCGTAGCGATACACTCATTTTAGCAGTTTGCAAACCTCTGACATGGATTAAATCAGCCAGTATGATGATCACTATATACTGGCTACATGGCAGGCTCTAGAATCACTGGGTGTATCTATGAGGGAGCATAGAGGTTAGGTGAATTAAAGTGGGAAGTCTTACTGTAACTGTGGTTGATACAATTCCTTGGACCAAAGTCTCAAATTGAATGAAAAGAAGGAATGGAGCTCAGTACAGGTCATCATTCTCTGCTTCCAGATCATGAACACCGAGGCATCAGCTGCCTCATGCTCTGGAACCCTGCCATGATGGACTGTATCTCCTGGAACTGTGAGCCATGATATCCCTTCCTTCTTTAAGATGCTTTACCCAGACATCTTGTCACAGCAAGGAGACAAGTAACTCTGACCAACAGAAAAGTGGGGTGAGATGGTCACTGAGATAAACACACTTCGGTCTTCTGCCCCTAGAGCATAGTGTGGTCAGCTCAGTCCATTCCAAACAGTACTCCAGGAATGTGTCTGTTGGATAAATAAATGAAATATTAATTAAAATTACCCATCTTCTCTGTCTATCTTCTGCAGGATTCTCTCACTGCCATTCTCTGTAAGCACTTGGAAGTGGGTATATGGGTATATATTAGCTCAAATAGGATTCTCTTCCATCAGAGTTTGGTTTAAGAGTTATTCCTCACTGAGCAGCAGACAGGCAGCCATAGCAGGAGGCTGCTGGCTACACTGTGTTCACAGTTAGGAACCAAAGAGAGATGAGCTTGGTGCTCAGCTAACTTTCTCTCTTTTTTTGCAGTCTGGGACTCTGGCCTGAGGCATAGTGCCTCTCACATTTAGGGTAAGTCTTTCTATGTTAAATTAAGCTAATCTAGAAAATTCCTCATAGCTCACAGATTGTCTCCAGATTGGTTCTTGATCCTGTAATGTTGACAACAGGTATTAATGTTCACAAATGTGCTGAGTGGAATTCAAACATTTACAATTGTTATAGTATATTGAATAACTCTAATCTGTGTTCTTAGAAGAAATTACTCTGGCTCACTTTGGCAGAAATAAACTATTTATAGTGCATTACCTGGCTGGTGGAATCAATGGGATCTCTTAGAATCAGACTTAGCTAAGAGAGAGAGAAGCTAAGAGAAATGGGCTGCTGAAAAATTGCTTCATGAGAGGATTCCTCTTAACACACTGTCCATAACATCAATGATACATTGTCACTGGACTCCTGTCCTCATTACATCCACAAAGAATTATCTCAACATCTCCTGGCCTACCAGCTGGCTTTCTGTTGCTATGCTAACATACTGTGGCCACGGCCACTATATGAGAAATAGTTTATTTGAGTATATGGTTCCAGAGGGTATGAGTCTATCACCATCATGGATAGGGCAGGGCAGTAGGTATGATGGCTGGAACAGTAAGCTGAGCACTAACATCTTAAACAAGCATGAAGCAGAGTGAACAAACTAGAAATGGTGCAGAGTCTTTAAACTCAAATTGTTCCTTCAGTGACACACTTCCTCCCACAAGGCCACACATCCTAAATTTTCCCACACAGTACCTCCAGCTGGGACCAAAGGTTCAAACAGCTCAGCCTGTATGGGAATTCATTCATACCACTACACCTGGGCAACACATTTCCATGGAAGAACATCCCTCAACACAGACTAAGTAATAAGCCTGTACCACGGCTGACAGGAAGTCAAGAGTGTTGATAAATGGCTCCTTCTGCATTAGTTACTTTTCTTGTTGCTGTGACAAAATATCATACAAGAATCAATTTAAGGAAAGGGGCATCTATTCTGGCTTACAGTTCAAGGAGATGAATTTCATCATGGTAGGGAAGGCATGATGGTGCAGGAGCAAAAGACCAGCCAGTTACAAGGCACCTACACTCAGGAAGCAGAGAGTAAGCAGGAAGTGGAGCCAGGCTATAACAAGTGTGCAAATAAGTAGGGAAAATGGGGTCTATCTCCTTTTCTCCTTTAAACCAGGACACTTTTGATTCTCCATGTTATTTTGAGACTGATTAGCCACAATCAATGTTGTAGTGGCAGTCCACTATCAACATTAGTTCACAAAAGTTTACAACTGCTTCTAGCATAAGGCAGCTAGCCTTTAAAACACAGAAAGTGACTCACAATTCTCCATTCTATTGAAAAGGGAATAAAATATCAAAATGGGAGGCTGAAGGTGACAAGCATGAGGACCTGAGTTCTGATCCCATTAACCACTTTTTTAAAAGGCCATCGCCAATCCCAGCAATAAGAAATGGAAACAGATGAATCCCTAATGTTCATTGGTAAGCCAATTTAGCCAATGGGTGAGCTCCAGGCTAAGTGAGAGTCCCAGCCTCAGAAACTGAGGTAGAACAAATACTGAAAACATCTGGTGTCATCCCTAACTTCAAGTTATACTATAGAGCTAAAGTAATAAAAGCAGCCTGATATCGGCATATAAACAGACTTGTAGATCAATGGAATTGAATTGAAGACCCTGACATTAACCCACACACCTGTGAACACCTGATTTTTGACAAAGAGGCCAAAAATAATCAAAGATCAAAGAGATAGCTGACAGACAGAGAAGTCTGGTTTTGTCTCCTGATCTGGATATTTGGGTAGCCTTTGGTACGCAGCAATGCCCAAGATGTCTCTCATTCCACTTAGCTTATAATAGCAGGTATGAAAATTTCATCTGATGTTCTATTTTACTCATATGAAATATTAAACATTAATAAATTATTAAACCCAATGGAGAATACTGCAAATGCTTTCAGATTTTATTAAGTCACTTTTGGCCTTTTAAGGACTATTTGGGGCCATAACCCTCCTACAGGACGTTTCTTTCATTTTCACCCATTACCTGATCTCCTATTCTGGAAGCCCAGATGCAAATAAATTCACAAAGAAGCAGTTCTATACAGGCAACTGCTTTACCCACTTAGAGAATGTGAGCCAGATATAGAACCTGCCTATTGCAGAAAATATGAAACCTGAACAAAACTGGGCACAAACTTGGCAAGAACTCAAACTGTGTGAGATGTCCTCAAAGTGACCTTTTCTCTTGACCTGGGAACAGAGAGGCTGTTGGACCTTGGTTGTGGCCATGGAAGCTAGCTGATGGCTAGAAATATCTGTCTGGGGAATTTCAGAGTCACTGAAGCAGGTCTGTTTTCATAGGAAGCTGAAGGGGTGCCTGAGAGGTCCAACTGCAGGAGGAGCCCAGCTCTCCAGAGCACATACTGTTTTCTATGGATCATCCCTGAATACAGCTTCCCCTAAGAACACTCACACTCTCAGTTTTGCTGACCACATCCCCCTTCCTGATCCCTTAGATATACATCCAGACAGATTGAAGATGTTCTAGAAAGTTAAGAGGACATCTTATGGCTTTGCCTGAAATCCCTACACAGCTCAGTATATGAGCACAGTTGGCCATGGGTATTTGTTCACAGCAATAGAAGTAACTATTACAGCTGCCATGTATGTCCCTCTTGTTCTTGTCCCCTCCTACCTGTGGGTCCTCAAGAGGAAGGAACCGAAAGGAACATTACCTGCTAATGAAAGCTTTGGTCTCACCATCCTCAGGGATAGAGAAGGCAGAGACTAGAAGGGTTGCACCAAGAGCCAAGAATATAGTGTGCTAATAATGAGCTCAGAAAGCACTTGTGAGTCCAGCTACCCACTAGCCCCTCCTCACCGACCTCACCAATGCTGGCTGATACTCGATACTCTCACACAAATAAAAAGTATTCTTCTTGAAACATTTTATTCTCTTCATTAGAAGACTCATTATTTTCTAACTTATTGTGATGGGGAATTTGATTTCTAATTTTCACAATTGTCAGACTAAAGTTTTAAGTCTGTGGTTCCTCTGGCAAACCATATCGCTCTTAAGTGTGACACCCTTGGGCATTGCAACCTCTATGATTATCCACTGAGACCCCACACAGCCTGTCTACTGAGTCTTGTGTGGCATACCGAAGCCTAGTCTTTTTCTTCTTCCTCTCTCTCTCTCTCTCTCTCTCTCTCTCTCTCTCTGTGTGTGTGTGTGTGTAGATTCAAAAGTGTATAGGTGCAAATGCACATGTGTGTCATGCATGTGGAGGTCAGAAGTCAACCTCAGACATCATTCCTCAGAAGCCATCCATCTTTTTCCTGACACAGGGCGTCTATGGATCCAAGCACACCAAATAGGCTGGACAAGCTATACAAAGAGCCTCAGGGATCCTTCTGTCTCTGTTGTCCCAGCACTAGGCTAAAGGTGTCTTTCTAATCATTTCCAAATCCAATGGAATGAGAGAGCTTGACTCCAAAGTTGTTTAGCTGCCTAGCCAGCCTCAGAGGCTCTCTACCTGGGAGGTCGGTCTTACACATTTAGGATTACTCCAAGTTGGCCAAGGCTGACCCTAAAATAAATGGATGGCTTATCTGACAACAAAAATGCTTGTCTTGCCCTGAGTGCATTTGATCTGACACACAGTGAACCCAGGATTAGTGAAGCAAAGTGCAAAAATTTTCCTCCTCAAACACGTAGGAGGACAAAGGGACAGGGCATGAACCTGTATCAGTTCTAGAGACCATTTTAAATATGGTGACATTCAGAGAGAGACATATCCTCCTAGGGTGAGTGTCTGTTTCTCCATGTCTTGTTTGTCAGCACATCCTTGTGAGCAGAGCTTCCATCATCCAGATATTATTATTTCTCTTAGCTCTGTCTGCAAGGACTCGGGAAACATCTTTGTTCCCTAGGGGATAGAAACTAATGGATGTCTAATTCAATAGCTCTCACATTGTAAAGTGCTGGCTAATAAAAAGCAATTATAGAAGATTCAGTGTAGACTTTTCCAGTCACACTCTCCTGATAAATGCTTGATCCATCCCAGATGTTACACACTCACATGGGTCTGTGGTTCAGAGTGGCTGGTTGGCTCTGCTCCAGACTCAGTACCCAGAGTGCCCACACTCCATCAAGTGTCCTTCCTCAAGCACCAGTCTGTTTGGTTTCTTCTTCTTGATGCCATTGACATTTAGCCATTCACCATATCCTGGCACACCCTCACGGGTGGATATTGTAGTTTGCAGTTTGTTTCTGGTCTCTATACAGAGAGAACCCTCATTGCTTCTGGTCAGGTTGTGCTTAAATATGAATCAAGTGTGTGCCGACATGTCTGTAGTGCTTAATCCTGACTATCAACATGACAGGATGTAGAATCAGCTTGGAGACAAACCTCTGGGCACATCAGGGAGGGAGTTTCTAGATTGGGTTAGTTGAGATGGGAGCCCAATCTAAATTTAGGTAGCAGGATCCCATGGGCTTGTGTCCTGGGTTGAATTAAAAGCAGTGAGATTCTAAGTCCGGTACTCACTGGACTTCATCTCCCTCTGCATCCTGACAGGACTTTGTGCTGCCCTTGGCATGTCTTTTCCACCAGGATGGGCTCTTAAAAGGAACTGTGAGCCTTTGTCAGGTCTTTGCTACAGTAATGAAAAGCATAACTAAGATATTCAGTTACTCAGTATTCTGTTCCATCTTATGCTGTGATTTCTGTTGCCATAGTCTGAACAACTAAGGCTCTTGTTGCTAAAGCTGTATGTCCAAAGTCCCACAGATCCTGGTTTCAAAGTCTGTGTTCTTAAACAATGGTATTGTTTCCATCATGTGAACTGTCTTGCCTCTGCTTCACTTACTTCTGAATGGTCCACCTCATCCTCCTGTTTATCCTTCCCAGAGGAGTTTCAAGGAGTCCAGCCAATTGTTTCCTTAAAGCCTAAGCCTGAGGGGCCTCAGCCAAAGATCCATGTGGACCCCATTGTCGGTCACCTAGAGAAAGAAAGCACTTTGGTTGTATGCACCGTGAAGAGCCTTAGCAACCTTGGGACAATCCAGAAACAGACAGAGTGGCACACTAGCTATGTGCAGACAAATCCAGTGGCAGTGTGAACCACTATCGATCCACTACTCATGTCTCTCCTTCTGTCCTAAGCATCCAAGATGGATAACAGCCACATTCCCATCTCCCAGAAAATAGTCAGCACAAGGGAGGAGAGGTTTCAAAGAAGGGTTGGAGAAGAGAATATGGAAGTTGAGGTTTGAGAACTAGTATTGATTTTCCCAAAGCTTCAGAATTACTGTAGATAGATTTTCCTAGTCATTCATTATTTTTCTTATCACTAAAAGCAAATACCTGGCAAGGAGCAAGAACAATCCAACGGAGGAACATTTTTTTGCCTCATAGATTCCAGCAAGGCATGTGTAGTCATTACTGTTTGTCAATTTGCTATCACCTAAGGAAATCTCAATTGAAGAACTAGAAAGTTCAAGTTGGTCTATGGGCCTGTCTATAATGCATTGCCTTATTAATTTCAAGGGGAATGTGGGTACCACCATTTCCAGGACTGGACCCTGGGTTTTATAAGAATGAAGCAAACTAGCTGAGCATCAAGCAAGCAAGGATCCATGCATTTTTTTCTTCTTCCCGCTCTTGGATGTGGGTGTGTGGCTTTGAGTTCCTTCTTTGGCTTTCCCTCAATAATGGACTGTAACCTGGAATTGTAAGATGAATAAACATCTCTCCTAAGATGTTTTTGGTTGACAACAACAATGCTTGTCTTGCCCTGAGTGCATTTGATCTGACACACAGTGAGCCAAGGATTAGTGAAGCAAAGTGCAAAAATTTTCCTCCTCAAACACATAGGAAGACAAAGGGACAGGGCATGAACCTGTATCAGTTCTAGAGACCATTTTAAATATGGTGACATTCAGAGAGAGACATATCCTCCTAGGGTGAGTGTCTGTTTCTCTGTTTATCACAGTAACAAATAAAACTAAGACAACAAAAAGGTAGGCATTGAGACAAAGGGACAAAGCCCTCAGCCTGGCCAGCAGGAATTTGTTCAGTTCAAGAGATCCAGAGCAGATCAGAAAGCAGAAAACAGCACAAGAAGCAGGACCCAGCCAGGAACCTGCCCCTGTCCTTCATTATTCAACCTCAGTGTTGTATTTAAAATGTAATGTTGGTTTAATGGAGTCCCTTCAGCTCCCAGCACATGGCAGACCCTGGTTTCTTGTTAATGCATAAATTCCTCAGGGACTGAAAAATCTATGATTATTTCTATGGTTTCATATTGTCATGGGTGTATGGATGTTCAGAAGCTCCTGAAGCAACAGTTGGGGTTTGCTTGTTTTATCCCAAATGTGTCAGTTGAGACCTACCCCACAGCATGATGGCAGCAAGACGTGAGGCCTGTGGGGTATAAAGGGAGCCAGTTGGACTTTCTCATCTCTCCCCTCTCCTTGTCCTCCTCCCCTCCCTGTTTCTCTCCCCTCCCCCCACTATTCTTCTCCTCTTCCTCTCTCCCCTGCTCCTCCTCTCCTACTTTTCTTTCACATCCTCTTCCTCTCCTCCTTTTCAGTTCTTACGTCTCCTCCTCCCTGGACTCCCTCTCTCCCATAAGCTCCTGGAAGATCTGGGAGGCCTCTGGCTCTGGGGAGTCTGAAGCCTTAGAGCCCAGCTCCCCTCAGGCTCTATGGGTGAAGGCCTTGACAGGGTTTGATATTTGATTAGGTAAAGTCAGTGAGGTGAAGACAAATCCTAACTCTTTCAATAACTTCTCAGAGGCATTCTCTACAGCAAACAATCTAGGTTAAGTAAGTTTGTTTTTATTTAATTCATGCTGGATAGGCATTGTCTGAATCAGTGCCTTGTCCAATTAAGGAATAACATTCCATGGCAATGGTTTCCAGCCAGGCTTTCAGGAGGCAGATGGGACACCAGCTTTGTGTGACATTTCAATTAGCTTCATTTTACTTGGGGGAATTTATACCTTTCAGTGGTCACATAATTACATCCTCAGTTCAAATTGTCTCTCAAATCCTCTGGCCCTTGAAAGTCACTCAGAGCCTTTACTTTCTTCTACACAGGCAGGTTTTTCCAATCTACAGCATGCAGGGCACATAGAGCCCAGAATAGCTAGGAATGCAGCCCACACAGCTGTGGTGGCTTAAATGACAATGGGCCCCATAGGCTCATAGGGAGTGGCACTGTTAGGAGACATGGCCTTGTTGGAGTAAGTGCGTCACTGGAGATGGGATTGAGGTTTCAACTCGAGTAGGCGCAGGGTTACTTTCTCTTCCTTCATTCTGACATCCAGATATAGAAGTCTCAGCTCCTTCTCCAGCACCATATCTCTGCATGCCACCATGCTTCCTGCCATGATGATAATGGACTAAACTTTCAAACTATAAGCCAGCTCCAATTAAATGTTTTCCTTTATTAGAGTTGCTTTGGCCATGGTGTCTCATCATAGCAATAAAATCCTAAGACATAAAATTACAATGTTCACATTTTAATGCCAGAAAGCTGGACACACCTGGTGCCAGATCACTGGGTGAGAGAGGAAACCCAGTGCAGCCATGCACATGTTACTTCCTAGGGAAAGGAATACAGCCTCTGAGCTCCAAAGGGCTCCCCTTCTGTAACTGCTTTTTCTTCCTTGGCTGCCTACTTGTCTCCCGAGAAGGTTTTCTTAACCACACAATGCCCAGGAGGTTCCGTTGCCCACCCCCACTTCCTCCATCCTCTGAAAAACCTCTACTTTCCTTCCCTATTCTTCTTGCTGACCAGTTCCCTCCATCTCTGCGTTTCTACTTCCTCTATTCCTCATATCCCCTTTCAGCTGCCAATAGCTGTCATGGGTGATGTTGCAATTAGAACTGATGTTAAAGTTAGAGCATGGTTCAGAGGTTAAGAGTCCCTATTTCTCCTACAGAAGACCAGTTAGGTTCCCAGCACCCCAGCTGGTTGCCTCACAACCTCCTACAACTACAACTTCAGAGGATGGGATGCCTTCTTGTGGCCTCCATGGATGCCTGCACACACACACACACACACACACACACACACCCCACATGCACACACACAAAAAAAGGAATGATAAGATTTTTTTTTTTTTAAAGTAAAGCTGGAAACACAGGGTAAAATAATTGTGAGGGCTCTAAGCTACCTAGGTAAGTAGAAAGATGGGAATATAGGAAAATGACAGAACAAGCCACCTGTTCCAGAGGGGCCTCCCCTATGTGTACAGGGAGATCACCCTGCCCTTATCAGTAAACTTCTCAGCTTTTCTGCATCTAATATGTCTTGATGCAATAGACTAAATTGTGGTTAAGGACAGCTTTTAAGATATTCTTTGCCAATTCAAGGAAAAAGGAAACTTCAGGGGTATAAAGAGGAGAATGGAAGGCCAAAAGTTGTCATGTACCATATTATAATTAGAGCATATTGTAAATTATAGTATAGTAAAATATATTATAATATATATATATATAATAATGATATCATTATACGGAGTACTAATATACTCTAGATACTAGAGCTGGCCACTTGCTGCTATGTCTGCTTGCTGAGTCTGTTATCTGCACTCTATACAGTGTGCTTTCCACTTTGCTGTCAACATCTGCCAAAAACAAACCCTGACTATTTGCTCATCCTACCTGTGATGGGTGTGAATTGTTCTCCATACTATGGGTGGGGGCAGAGAGAACTTGGGAGAAGATAGTTCCTCTCCATCACAGGGAGACATGGAAGACCACACAAAGATAATATGGGGCTGATGAGAAAAGTACCTACCTGCAGGTGGCCCCATAGCCTGCAGGGGGCAAGCTGCTGCTGAAGAGAATGGCCCAGAGATGAACTCTGTTTCCTGGATCCAGGCATTACACAGTTATTTTCTGGGGCCAGCTCCTGTGCTGAGACAGTGCTGCCCATGAAGAAGGGGCAAGATCTCTCGCCAAAAGATATGTAGAAGCTGCCAGAGCATAGCAAGAGCATGAGTCCTGCCAGTGTATCAAATAAATTAATAATAATAATAATAGAAATAAAGCTTTCAGAATCTGTGCTTGCCTGAATGTTGTATTCTAAATCTATATGTCCCTGGGTCTGTGTCTGTATGTCTGTGTGTCCCTAACAAAAGGCTTTGCTCTCTCTTTTACTAAACAGCACAGGAAGCATCACATGGGAAAAAATGAGGACTAATTTGCAGAAATCTTTAACAAGGGTTTACTAGGGAATAAGTCATTAATTCCAACTAACACAGATAACAAACCAATGATACCACACTGTATGATTACTATGTTTATCTAATAGTTTTGGTAAATATTCATTTTTTAAGGCTCTTCTCCAGCAGGTGTCTATTAAAACACACATACAAACACACATGTGTTGTTCTTAGGTTGGGGCATGGAAAGGAACATAACTTTAGATCATAGCATGTATTAGCTTAACTTTTAAAAGTTGACTACATGGGAAATCACAGCAAGTAAGGATGGTTGTTACATTGTTCTCCTAAAAGGAGGTTAAACAATAGGCTCACTACACAGCAGCAATCCTGTCTTTTTCACTTTTCTTTGTTTTTTGTTTCTGTGAACTTTTAAAAATTGAAAATAGATTCTTCTTTCATATTCATCCCACTACTGTTTCCCCTCCCTAAACTCCTCACCCCATTTCCCTTCTCCCCTAGATCCACTCTCCTTTTGTTTCCTCATCTGAAAACTGTTGAGGCAACTTCCAAACAGAACAAAATAAGATACAGTAATGAGGTAAAAACCTTCCTATTAAGGCTGCACAAAGCATTCCAATAAGAAGAAAAGAGTCTCAAGAGCAGGAGTAATAGTGGGGAACACACCCACTCCCACTGTTAGGATTCTCCCAAGAACACCAAGAAAGAGCCACAATATATTCACAGAAGACCTGATGCAGAGCCTTGCAGGCCATGTGTTTGCTGTTTCAATCTCTGTGAACCCATATGGTCCACGTTCTCCTGGTGTTTTCCAGTCTCTGACTCCTATAGTCTCAGTCTTTTATCCCTCTCTTTCATAAGTTTCCCCAAACACCAGTTTAGACTCTTTCTCCCATAGAACATAATGTCTGGCTGTGGGTCTCTGCCTCATCTTCCATTTCTGCTGTAGGAAGCCTCCCTGATGATGACTGGACTGTACAACAATCTATGTGTGTAGAGCACTACTAAGTCTTAAATGACCTCAAGCTGGATTACTAATTCTGCCTTGAGGTCTAGCAAATGTTCTGTTAGAGTCGGCACCCCAAAACAGAGAGCTTCACTCCAATATCGGGTAGCAAAAAGAATCTTTAATGAACACGAGCCCGTGAGTCACCAGCAAAAGGGGAAGCTAGTGACTCCAAGCCCAAGGCTTACAGAGCTTTTAAGGGAAGTTCTACAGGGGAGGGGGAAATGGAGTCATCACGGCGCAGCTATCTGGTCGGGCCAGGTGCTCTTCAGAATTTGGGTGGGTAAACGAATTCCGGCATTATCTGAGAGCCCATCTGGTGCTTCCTCAAACGTGGCGAGCTGAATTCCTGGTGTGGGGCGTGAGAACAAGGCATGGCATTTCTCTAATAAGTTTACAGTTAGTTTACAATTTAGCAGCACAGATGGTGAGTTTCCTTTTTACAATGGCTCATTCATTCCCTGCTTTTTCTTGTGCCAACCTTTAATCTTAAAGGTCACTGCCAGATATTGGCTGGTATCGCTGCCTCATGACCATCATTTTAACTCTATTTATCTGAGATCGTACAAAAGCTAAGATTCGGTTGAGGACACACGGCCCAATCAAGAATTAACACAATGAGTGGTCCGGTGAGGGCTAACAATAACGTGGTCAGCCACGGGGATCGATTGTATCAACCCTCAAACTAGCTTTGGGGCCTCACAAGCTCTTTCCCTGGCATCTAACCTTTCCCTAAGCTTTGTCATTGATTCCCGTACTACACCGGTATGGTCGGTGTAGAAGCAACAGTTTTCCTTTAAGGCGGCACACAAACCTCCTTCTTTTAAGAACAACAGATCTAATCCTCGTCTATTCTGCAGAACCACCTCTGATAATGAGGTCAAAGATTTTTCCAGTGCAGTAACAGAAGTTTCAATTCCCCGCAGGTCCTGCTGGACAGCTGCTTCTAGAATCACCAATTGCCGGGGACCCTCAACTAGTGCCGCCACCGCCGTCCCTACCCCAGCCAGCATTCCCGCTCCTAGCAATACTGCCAGGGTGACACTGACTGGTTCCCTAGGGAATCAAGTCCTGCCGGCAAAATGCTCCTCAAATTCTTTAGCTGGGTAATAGACGCCTTGGATAGATTCAGACAAGGACACAAAAATCCCTAGACTGGCTGAAACTGGCAACTGAGACACACGGGGTGAGCCCTGTACTGCACGCCCAATATAGACCTGGAGCTGGGACAAGGAAGAGAGAGCTATCTGCTGTTGTTTTGCTTTCTGTTCGGGCACAAAGATTTCCTTCCCCGGCAGGGTGTCCCAGGTAGGTTCCTAAGCCAGTCACCTCGGGTAAGGTTACAACCGGGTGTTGGTTACTGCTATTCTGCTTGGAACTTCTGGTATTTTAATCACAGGTTCAACCAGACCATTATGTCCTATCTGAGTTAATTACGGCTATCTGGGCTGGGTCACTCTGTTTCCTGGGACAGACTTTAGTTCCTTGTTCTCATGGGGGGTGCTCTGCTGGATACCTAAACTGAATGCCTGGGTCAAGCCCTAGAATCCAGGGTCCTTCATTCCCCCATTTTCTTTTTGGGTACTGTCTCAATCATGAGACTCTGACAATATGCTCATGGCAGTAGTCTATCTAGAAGATGGTCTTGTGCCCCACCCCTGCAGGCCCAAACTGATCTGCAAGGTCTCAAAAGAGCAAATGGGACCTGACTCACAAAGCCAACTCTAGGCTGTAGGGACCTTTGGCCTTCACAAAAAGATTTGTCTCCTATGTCAGGTTCCTTTTAATGTAGCATTTCAACCTTCTAGAGGTTCGGGGTGTACCAAGGCGTAGTAGATTCTCTTTGCTGCTTCAAGCTGACATTGGGGCGCTGTTCTCAGGGCCCCAAAAGGTTGAAAAGCTAGTAAAGAAACTAAGCTCCAGGGCTTCTGTCAGGAGCGCATAGCTGTCTGATCCAGTGGCTGAGAGACAGGAAACAGCCCAAATCTGTAGAACTGGTTCACAGGCTTCCAGCAAGTCCAGAGCTCTTAGTCAAGTGGAAATCTGTTGAGATATGTTAAAACTGAGAACAAAAGTTAGAATTTAAATCTTGGGCCCAGTCTTAGTAATTTGGGAAGGGCAGGAGTCCCCAAACCAAGAGAGAAGTATCATCCTTAGGAACAGACAGGTGGGAAAAACTTAGGCTGTACTTATCTGGAATCTTTTTGGCCTCTGTGAGGTGGATCCAAATTCTATGAGTCTGTTAAGCTCATACAAATTGCAAAAAGACATAAGAATTTTAGTTATATTTGTATTCCCAATCAGGCTTTATAAAATGAGCTTGAAAACTAGCTATTACCTTGGAGAAAGATCTGATTGTCTAATTCTACCAAGCTGACAAAATTATAACTAGCCCAGCCGTCAATACTTACAGAGATCTGAGAAGGATAAATTATACCTAAGTGCAGAATGAACAACTTCTGAATCTATTAAAAACAACAGAGACCAGTCCATACCCAGTTAGCCATACCCAGGTCTCCACCTAGCTGGAGGTGGAAGTATCTAAACAGCATCAATCTTCAGCTGCCAGGCCTTTAGGGTGGGAGATTTTTCCCCACAGTAGAGGGACATATGGGAGAAGACTGACCTTACTTTGTCTAGGCAAAAGGGTTCAATCAATTCTCTAATGTCCTCAGATCTAGGCCGGGTTCGTGGCAGCAGGCAGGCATTGTTCTATGGCATCTTGCCCAGGTTAGCACTGCTTCAATTCAGACGAAGATCCTGGTGTCTCATAATCTTCTTTGGAGACCTTGGGTTACTGTTAGAATCTGGAAGTCTCTGTCTGAGACTGTGTATGAATGGAGAAGGAACTGTGTGTGTGAGACTCTGTGTGAATGGAGAAGGAACTATGAGGTAGACCCATCTGTGTTCTAAGTTGTAAATTCCATGGAATCAGCTATTCCATACTCCATCACCTACAGCTTTGCCTTCCCCCACCATGATGGTATACCTTAAACTATGGTAAGAAAAAAGAAACTATTTCTGTCTTAAGTTGCTTTGATCAGGATATTTTATCATGGTTATAAGAAAAAATCCTCAGAGACTATGATAGGATGAGGTAGGTTGTGGAGGGCAAGCGAAAGGAAGTGACATCTTAAATTGGGAGATCCACATAGGGAAGAATTTGAATGCCAAAGAGGGCATCCACCCAGACTCTGAGAAAGAATTCTTGCTCCATAAAAAGATGAGTGTGATCTCAGGATGGTGAAAGTCTCATTTTAACATTCCAACTGTGGGAGCTGGAAGATGGTTCAGTTGGTAGAACACTTGCTTGACTTGCATCAGGATTTATGTCCAATCCCCAGAGCTCACAAAAAATGATACGGTAGTGGCAAGCATCTGTTACTCCAGCCCTGTAGAGATAGAAACATGAGGATCCCTGAGGCTTACTTGGCCTGACAAGTCAGTAATCTCCAGGTTCAGTGAGAGACCTGCCTCAGGAAATAAGGAGAATAACAGATAAATACACTCAGTAAAGCTTTGGCCCATACACATAGATACACAAACATTTGCATTTACACTCTTTTCCCCATACACACTTATATGCATACATGCTCACATACACATACTCAAACACCCACATATACACTTCTATATTAACAGGGAAGATTTCACATGTCAAATGCCAGGGGTGAGTGTTTTTACAAGAGAGACTAAAGATGAGGTTCAGCTGAAACAGACAAAAGCAAACGGGTGAACAAATAAGACAGCAGAGGTGGATATTTAAAGTGGTAGGTACAAATTGAAACAGCAGGAATCCTTTGCAGGGATTGTATTATCTTGTTCACAAGAAGTTCTTTAATGAGCCACTTGGGATAGAAGCTGTGGGCTGTAGCAAATTGGCTAAAAGTAGATTGAGAGAAAATTAATCCTCCAAAATACAAATTCTTGAATGTTAAATTCACTGAATAACCAATTCACCCAAAACTCTCATGCAAATCCTATAAAACCAGTTCTTAGCAGCTTCCCACAGCTACTTCATCACACCGTACCAAAGTTAAATGTCTAGAGTGGCCTTGTCCCTACCCTAGTGCAAGAGAAGTTCTTGCCACGCTTACAGGTGTTGTATGATGTGTGTACCTGGGTGATTTCTATCTTCTGTATTTTCACTCTCTGTACTACTGTGTGTTCTCTACCACCTAAAATGGGAGGGGTTGAGAGAAAGGTCAAGTCAAGCCAAATGGGAACTAGCTATACTCAAAGGATGCTATATCCTACCACAGACACACTTGCTCAACCATGTTCCCTGCTGCTCTACTCACAATAGACAGAAATAGAAAACAGACTAGATATTCATCAAAGAATGAATAAATAAAAAAGTGATATATTTACACAATGGAGTATTACTCAGCCATTAAAATAATAAAATCAAGAAATTCAAAGGCAAATAGGTATAACTAAAAAAAAAAAAGCTTGAGTATGAGTGAGATAACCTAGACTCAAAAAGCCTAATATGGCATTTATTGAAGTATACATGGGTGTTAGCTGTTATGAGTTCAATAGAAAGACCATCCATATTACCACAGAAGTTAGATATAGAGTAAAAGAATGGAGGGGAGATGGGGAAAATGAATCTTTCTAGGAAGAGAAAATACACTAGATAGATATGGGTAAGTTGAAGGGGATGGAGGATGGTAAGGTGACAATCAAACTGGGGTGTATAGGGAGGAAAAGAGGGAAGGAGGGAGGGAAAGAGTGGGGAGAGAAAGTTAAACCTAAGGGCTACTTGAGGATCATGTGAAAACCTGATGTAATAGAAGCTTCCTAAAATATAGACTTATTGGAAGGTGACATGTAATTACCACATATTAGGAGATAGAACCACAACTGGCATCTTTAGTCACAAAGAGAAGCCTCCAGGTCCCAGAATGGGTTACATCAACTAACTTAATTAAACACTTCCCCACAGACATGGAAAAAGTTTCCATACCCCAACATTAAGCCTCTGCACCAACACAGCAATCTAAATCAGACCAAATAAATTCAAATTAAAAAAAAAAAAGTCCGGGTTTAAGGATTAAAATGCTTCTAGGTGATTTTTCAGCTCCCAGAGAAGTGATGGGAGAAGAGACAGAAGAACCAGTTTAAATATTATGTAAGAGTGGTCTTGAGCGTCACTGGAGAGAAAGCTTTCTGAGATGAGGAGGGGGAGCTGAAGAGAAACTTCTCCCTGAACAACAAGCCCACAGGCCAACCTGATATTGTGAACTCTGCTTTGAGGCCCTCGTCTTGGGTTACCCTGTTTTGTGTCAAGCTTGCAGTTGAAGCTAATAATACTAACCCTAACCCTAACCCTAACCCTCGACTTAAAAAATTACACCTGCCTCTCCCTTCTGAGGACTGGGATTAAAGACATATAACACTATGTTCAGCTGGGGAAAGATTTTAGTTTTTAATTTCTGTTTGTTTCAGTTGAACTTATGCAGATGTTGACACAGATGTTAGCATAAAAACACATCTCTCAACACAAAAGTGGTTCAAAAACAATCTATTCCAGAGTCAGATTGAATGGTCATGGCCTTGGAACACAGATTGAAGTGACTTTATCACCTTGTTCCAAGCTGGTAAGAGTTTCATAGTAAGGGATAAAAGAGTCATAGTGAAGAAACTTTCCAGACATGATGGAAACTGCAGGAAGGATGGTTACAGCAAAGTGGGAGTGAAACCTCTGCTATTGGCTTCTGATGCTAGCTGGTGAAATTGGTGGAAATTAGTGGTCTATATCACCAGTTTGTTACAAGAATGTTAACTCAGACAGAAATGAACAAGGAATGGCTATGAAGGTGACCAAAGATAGCCAAGATGAATAGGAATTTGGCTCTGGACTTGCCCAATTCCAATCCCTCCATTATCAATGAGGTTCTAACTTGTTATCAACCTTGCTGAAGGTTTAGTGGAAAGTGACATTTTTTCTAGGAAGTTTCTTTCACAATGACAAATTGTTCTAATCACACAGTACTTTTTCCAGACACAGAAATCTTGACATCTCAGCTATTCCTCTGGACTCAAATTTGTACCAGTAATAAGATCAAAATTAACCTAAATACTGGCCAGCAGGGAAAAATCCCTGTGGTCTAGAATTCCTCATTGAAATCCAGATGACTGGACACCCCCATCTACAAATTCTATCCCAATTCATCCATCATTCAGCAACTTCAGCAGCTAACTGAGACCTACAGTAAACCAGCACCTATTGGACCAGGAAGTGAGTGACACTTAACCCAGCCCAGCTAGAGTGTCCAGTCTCCTTGACCCCAGCCTTGGGACACCACATATGAAACATCAGCCTCACATTTCACTCCTGTAAATACAGGCCAGCAGGGAAAAAAACCTGAGGACCATATCTTTCCATTAAAATCCAGTTCATGGGACATCCCATCTACAAATCCCACCCCAACATTCAATCTACCCCATAACCCAGAGACTTCAGTGGCTGTCTGAGACCAACAGTTTCTCAGCACCTATTGGACCAAGAGGGTTACCTGAGACCAACAGTTCACCAACACCTACTGGATTAAGAGAGACTACCTGAGACCCACAATTTATCAGTACCTATTGGATCAAGAGCCCCTGTTAGATCAAAAGTTACTTCTGGATTAAGAGCTCATATTAAACCAAGATTGAATCACTGAGACAGAGAAACAGTGAGCTCCTTTGAAAGAAAGGCTCACTGTGACAAAGAATATACTACCTCCAAGTGGACTATGAACACAGATATAACGAAGAAAAACTGCCTGAGACACAGATACAGCCAGAACAGATTACATAAAGATCAGGTCCTTGAGATACAGACATATCCTACATTGATTTAAGAAAACAAAGGGCAGTTGCCAGTGCAAGAATAAATATAGTTACATAAAGAACAATATGGTATCACCAGAATCTGGTAGTTCTACAACAGCAAGACCTGAATATGCCAATGTAAATGAAAAAAACTGAAGGAAATGACCTTAAAAAAATTCTGAAAATAATAGAGCCTTAAAAGAGAAAATTAAAAGTGCCTTAAAGAAACAGAGGAAAAGACAAATAAAAACAGGAAAAGGTCAACAAATCCCTTACAGAAAATAAGAGAATTCTCAACGAAGAACTCCAAATGGCTGGAAGGCCCTTAAAGAATTGCTCAACATTTTTAGCCATATGGAAAAGGCAAATCAAAACATCTCTGAGATACTATCTTACACCTGTTAGAATGGCTAAGATCAAAAACACAGATGACAGCCTACACTGGAGAGGATGCAGAGCAAAAGGAACACTCCTCCATTGCTGATGAAAGTGTAAATTTGTTCAGCCACTTTTAAAATCAATATGGTGGTTTTTCAGAAAATTAGTAATCAATCTTCCCAATGGTCCAGCAATACCACCATTGGGTATATACTCAAAGGATACACTTTCTTACCCCAAGGGCATTTCCTCATCTATGTTCATAGCAGCTTTATTCATAATAGCCAGATCCTGGAAACGACCTAGATCCCCTACAACTAAAAAAGAATCTTAAAAATTTGGTAGATTTACACAATGAAAAACAACTCAGCAAAATAAATAAATAAATAAATAAATAAATAAATGATATTCTGAAATTTGTAAACAAATGGATGGATCTGGAGAAGATCATCCTGAGTGAGATAACACAGACATAGAGAGATAGACAGGCTATGTATTCACTCATGAGTGTATTTTATACATAAAGCAAAATATAATCAGGCTACAATCCATAATCCCCCAACAACTATATAACTGGAGGAACTTAAGAGAGACTTCTACAGATCCCCCTGGGAAAGAGAAATAGAGAAGATCTCCTGAGAAAATTGTGATCATACAGGGGGAGGAAGCAAGTAAAGGTGAGAAGAGAACATGAGAAAAATGGGATGCAAGATGGGAAGAGCAACAGAGAGGGAGAGCCAAGAAGTGGATATTCTAATAGAGGGAGCCATTGTGAGATAAGAGTGAAACTTGATGCTAGGGAACACTCAAGAACCCATAAGGTGAGCCCAGCTAGGACTTCAAGCAATAGTCGAGAGGGTGCCTAAACTAGTCTTTGAACTGTCATATAAATGGCCACCCTAATTGCCATTATAGAACCCTCAAAGAACAGCTAATGGAGGTAGATGCAGAGATTCATAGCTAAACACCATGCTGAGCTACTAATTCAAGTGAAGAGAGGGAGAAGAGATTGCATGAAGAATCATGATCATGATGGGGAGATTTTTGAAGTAGGCTTTTTCGTGCTGTTGTGAGCTCTCAAACTCTGAAATGATAGCTAGTGAACCTCTGTGGAATGGAGCTAAACTCTCCACATGTAGATGACAGTCAAAAGATGTAGACGGTTTGTGGAGCCTTTTGCACTTGAACCACAGTCTATCCCAGGTCCATGAATTGGCTTCTCAGAGTTCAGGGCTATTGGGGGAACAAATTCTCAGCCTTGATTCTAGGGGATTCTATCCCAACTGGATATGCCAGACAGAATTGACTCACCTTGGAATTCATTGCCCTCTCTGGGAAGTGAAGGGGATGTGTTGAGGGGAGAGGGTGGGAGAGGACTGGGAGAAGGAGTACAAGATGGAGCACTGTTGAGTATGGGGAAAAAATAAATAAATAAATAAATAAAAACCCAAGACCAAACCATCAAGAAAGCAGCTTCAGAAAGGAAGCTAAAGGATGAGAATGTGATCTGGCTATGGCATCTGCTACCCCACTGATGGACCTGAGTTGGCTGACCTGGCTGAGCAAGCCAGTGTCTCCTTTCTTCTTCACTACATTGCCTGCACTATCCAGAGGATGCATGCTAGCTCACAGAGGGTGATACTTTCCAATGAGTAGCTGTGTGCTTCACCTCCCCCCTCCCCTGCCTCCACCAGAGCCTCCAAAGAAACTTCCAAGGAAGCAAAGCATAGTCCTGTAGAGCTTCATCTGGCTCCTTGAATGCATCATGGGAAGCTGATCTGCTGAGATGCATTTATGTCATTAATAAAGGACTATATTGCATTCATACCCTGGTCATATGAGCCTAAGGGGAAATCAATTGTGGG
This sequence comes from Sigmodon hispidus, assembly GCA_004025045.1. Lineage (NCBI taxonomy): Eukaryota > Metazoa > Chordata > Mammalia > Rodentia > Cricetidae > Sigmodon > Sigmodon hispidus. The sequence continues at coordinate 111,321 of PVIH01001336.1, forward strand.
GACAGTTGAGAGCTTGGATCATTCACCAAGTAGCCACATGCCCAGAGGAGAGAAGGCACTTCCATTCACTTTCAAGCTTTTGAAAGAATCAGCAGCAAGCTCTCCAGGAGCCCTTCAATTTAAGTTTGGTTTTCATGCCCCACTAAGGATATTTTGGTAATATGTCTGTTACTTCCAGCTTATAAGTTTTTGGATTTTTTTTGGTGGAGTAATTGTAATTTTTCTTAGTCTTCATTTTTAAATTCTACTTTCTAAAATGTAACTGTAATTGCAAATTCCAAATATCCTGACTTCTTAAAGCTTTTCCCTTTGATGCAATTACTTTTCTAATGAAGCAGACCCATGACCTATTTTCACAGCGCTGATGAAAGAGAAAAGAAAGGAAGTGGGGAAAGGTGCAGAGTAGACATTAAGTCAGTGTCAGATAACTTTTCTCCACATGCCCCTCATCTTTTCTGGGGATTACCAAATTATTCTAAAGGCACTATTAGGATAACACAGTCATCACAGCAAGCACCTGGCAGGATTCTTCAGTACCTAGTGGATAAAAGAAAGACTTCAGAGGCATCTAGATTTGACAACACCTGTTCTCACTGGACTCCTGTTGTTCCTAGAAGAAGGACTCTGAGCAAGATAATATACCATAACTGTCTTAGTTACGGTTTCTATTGCTGTGAAGAAACATATTGACTATGGCAACATTTAATTGGGGCTGGCTTACAATTCAAAGGTTTAGTCCACTGTCATCATGACAGGAAGCATGGTGACATGAAGTCAGACATGGTGCTGGAGAAGGATCTGAGAGTTCTACATATGGATCAGCAGGCAGCAGGAAGAAAGAGAGACACTGAGTCTAGTCTGATCATTTGAAACCTCAAAGCCTAGTGACACATTACCTCCAATATTTTTTAAAAATTTTCCCCTATATTCATTACTGTTCTCCTATCTCTCAGTACTCCCTTGCTTCTATCCCTCCCCTCCCTCCTCACCCTTGTCTTCAATCACCCCCCAGAGAGGGCAATCCCAAGGTGAGTCAATTCTGTCTGGCATATTCAGTTGAGGTAGGACTGAGTCCCTACCCCAAGTATCAAGGCTATGAAAGGTGTTCCTCCTCAAGGCATGGGCTCCAAGAAGCTAGTTCATGTACCTGGGATAGATTCTGGTCTGAGAGTCAGAGGCTTCAGAAACTGCCCATGCCTTTGACTGTCATCTTCATTCAGAGGGTCCAGATCTGTTCCATTAAGGTTCATCAGCCATCATTTCAGAGTCTGCAAGCTGTTATTTTTAGTGGTAGTGTTATGTATGTTTCCCTTCTTTGAGTTTTATTCTGTGGGATTATCTATTGCTTTTGGCTTCTTGGTTGTATCTAGGATCTTTAGGTTAGAATTTCTCTTCTACTGTTTTCTGTAGGGCTGGATTTGTGGATAGGTATTATTTAAGTCTGCTTTTGTCATAAAATGTCTTATTTACTCTGTCTGTAATTATAGATGGTTTTACTGGCAAACGTGGTCTCTTAGAGTTTGTATGCATCTGACCAGAACCTTCTGGCTTTTATGGTTTCCATGAGTAGTCTGGTGTTACTCCGATGGGTATGCCTTTCTAAATTACTTGGCCTTTTTCCTTTGTAACTCTTAAAATTCTTTCTTTATTCTGTAAGTTTAGTGGCTTCATTATTATGTGGCAAGAAGATGTTTTGTAGCAGAGGGGTCTAGTCTATTTGGTGTTATGTAACCTTCTTGTATCTTTATGGGCATTTCCTTCTTTAGATTGGGAAATTTTTCTTCTTTGACTTTGTTGAATATCTTTTCTGTGCATTTAAGCTAGTATGCTTCTCTTTCTTCTATCCCTATTATTCTTAGGTTTGGTTATTTTCATGGTATCCCCGATTTTCTGGATGTTTTGTGTTATGATTTTTTTTATTTTAATGTTTTCTTTGACTGACATATCTATTTTCACTATCGAATCTTCCATTCCAGAGAGTTTTTCTTCTGTCTCTTACATTCTGTTGGATATGTTGCATCTCTAGTTCCAGTTAGTTTCTTCAGATTTTCTGTCTTCAGCATTCCCTTGATTTGTGTGTGTGTATGTGTGTTTATTGCTTTTATTTCAATTTTTAAATCTGGAAATTTTTTTTTACCTATTTGATGCTTTTTCTTTGTTTATTTTCTTTAAGTTATTTGTTGACCTCTTCAAATTTTTTATTTTTCTAATCCTCTATTTCTTTAAAAAAGAAAGAGTCTTTTATTTCTTATTTAAGGCTTCTGTTACCTTTATGAAGTTGTTTTTAAGGTTGTTATCTTCTGTATCTTCTACATTAAAATATTCAGGTCATGCTGTTGTAGAACCACTAGATTCTGGTGGGGCCACATTGTTCTTTATGTTGCTATATGTATTCTTGCACTGGCATCTGCCTATTGCTTACTAGGACCAATGCAGTATTTATTTTTACCTGACAGAGTTGATGTTGGTGCAATCTGTTCTGTCTGTGTCTATGTCTCAGGAAATCTCGCTTAATCCAATCTGTGCTCTTGGTTCACTTGGAGGTAGTATATTCTGTGACACAGTGATCAGTTCTTGGTGCAATCAAAGCTAGCTATTTTTGTGGCTCAGAAATTCAGTCTTGATCCAAAACAAGCTCTTGATCTAATAGGTGCTTGTGAACTGTGGGTCTCCTGTAGCTACTGAAGTCTCTGGTTGATGGGAACAGATTGGGAGTTGAGGCAAAGTTTGTAGATGGAGGTGTCCAACAGACTAGAGTTTTAACAGGGAGCTCTGGCCTGCAGAATTTTTCCCTGCTGGCCTGGATTTAAGGTAGAAATGGTTGTGGGTAGTTTTCTAAGAGTTGTGTCTCAAGGCCTAGGTCAGGAAGACCAGGCTTGCTGGCTGGGTTGAGTGAAGTACCACTGACCTCTTTATCCAACAGGTGCTAATGAACTGTCGGTCTCAGGTAGCCACTGATATTCTCAGGTGATGAAACTGATAGGGGGTTGGGGCAGGATTTGTAGGTGGAGGTGTCCAATAAACTGGAGTTTTAATGAGAAGTTCTGCACTGCAAGGTCATTCTCTACTGACCTGGATTTAGGGAAGAAATGATGCTTTGACAATTCTATAGCCACTTCAACAAGGTCATACCTCCTAATGACCATTTTCTATGAGCCTATAGGAACCATTCCTGTTCATACAAGCACAATACTGAATCTGTTTTCTTATGAGCAGATATATGTATTATTTTTATGTGTTTTTGTATATGTATCTTTGTGGTTGATATATTTTTTATTTAATAAAATCAATATGAAATGTCAGAGAACAGAATCATCCACAGTCAAGCCATAAGGGTCAAGGAGGGGTAATTCATGCCTTTTATTCCAGCATGGAATTACCAATTTGTGATCTATGCCTTTAATCCCATCACTCAGGAGACAGAGATCTTTCTGTATTTCAGTGAGTTCAAGACCTAGCAACCAAACAGTAGTAGTTTACACCTCTGATTCTAGCTGTAGGATTATAATACATAGTTAAACCCAAAAATGAAACAACTCGATGAAGAAGATATTTAAGGCAGGCACAGTAGTCAGACATTTAGACATTCTGTAGAAGTGACCAGCCAGGCAGAGGACTCTTGAGGATAGTTGCTACTCTAAATCAGCCTGAGAAATTGACTGGATGAGAATTGACTGTAGTCTATTTTTCTCTCTGTTATTCCAGCTTTTCCCCAATATCTGGCTCTGAGTTTTCATTAAATGCCAACAAGAATTTGTGTTTCATATCTGTGTTTATATTGATGAATGAATGAATATGTGGGTATATGCATATACAGATGTGTATATGTGTATATGAATTTGTATGTATGTATGAGACCCAGATCAAAAGATCTGTGATAGTCAATCTTGACTATCAACTTGATTGGATATAAAACAACCAATATTCCTACTGCTGGGAAGGCTTGTAAGAGCATTTCCAGCAAGGATTAGCTGACAAGAAAAAAACCCTTTCTTGATATAAAAAAAACAGATTCTTCAGCCTTCCAACCTGCTGTAAGTATGATTCTACAGGATGTCTTCAGGCCTTAAGCACCATATTGTGACATATTCATGAGCTAAGCAACACTGATTCTCACCCTCTCCTCTGTTAGACTGCCCAAGTTGTATTCTGTGAGCCATCCTAACAACTATCCCTTTAGTATATACATCCATCATTTACTTCTACTGCTCTATAGATTCTGACTCATACAGGAGTCATTTGTCAAATGGTGCCCATTGCTGTTTTGGTATCTAGAGATGCATGAGTAAAGGGTCAACTCTAACCCAGTGTTCTGTATAAGACACAAGTTTTGCTGAGCCCTGAGTGGTTGTTATTCTCTTGTTTTCCAGGCAGTAATTTCCCAATTTCTATTCTAGGAACCACACCAATGCCAAGAACAAGCTTTCTCTTCTGGAAGCAAGTACACTAGAGCTATATTGTGCAAAAGTTAATATCAATTTTTTATTGGGTCACTGGACAGAACGCCATAAGTGTGATTTATGCCCGTGGTTAAACTGAGAGTCTCTGCTCTGTACACTTCACCATGACAGGCAGGCAGCCATGGTATCTCCTACCTAAGTGTCCTTCAGTCTCAGAGCCCAGAAGCAAATGTCAGATGTCAAGAGAATTCTGAACTTCCAAACTGAAGCAAGAGAGAAGATGAAAGATTAACAGTCTCCTGCATCTCTGCGACCTCCAAAAAGTAATCTGGTTTCTGAGCCTCAACTTTCTCCTGTGTAAAATGGCTACAACTTCAATTCTGCTCAAGCAGTGATGGTGAGATGAACAGCATGTGTAAGCCTTAGACCAGCCATGAAGGGAACAGGCAGGACAGAAGAACAGAGAATGGCAAAAGTAAAGCTGAACAAATGACTTGTTTGGAAAAGTATTTGCTACACAAGCATCAGGACCTCACTTTGGTTCTCCAGAACACACATCTGAAAAAAAAAAAATCTGAGCATAGTGATGCATACTTATAATCCCAGGGATGAGGAGAGAAAAAGAAGTGCTCCCTAAGACTCTTTGAGCCAATTTAGGCTAATTTGAACTCCCCAGAACCATCAAGAGACTCTGTCTGCGAATATCAAGATGGATAAAAACGGGAAAACAGAGAAAATTGACCTCCAGCCTCCTAATTCAGACACTTGCACACATACATACACTCAAACACACATACATAGAAAAGAAAAGGCACAACTGTTGAATGTTGAACTCCTAAAACTGAAGAAGATATTTCAGTCTCAGTCCTCAGAACTCCATCACAGGTGGGCCCCTCCCCCACTGAGTCCTCAGCAATGACACTCTGAGTGGAAGCTCTGGCCTCTTCCACATTGAGATGGGTCCCTCTTGTCAGAACACAAGAACATTTTCTAAGTGGGCTTTGATGGGGAGCCTCATGTTGTCTCAAGTTCTCTCCATGAAAATTTCAACTTCAAGATGGTCTTCTCAGATGTTAGGCATTAGGCAGGTACTTTCAGGGACAAACATCTAAATGTATAAAAAAAAGCTGCTCTTTCCTTTAAATTACTGTGAGTCTGTCTCTAAATGTTCTGTTTATTTCAGATAATATTATCAGAACTGTAGGTCAGAGCCTGATCACTGGCTGTACTAACAAAGCAGGTTCAAAGGAACCAGTGTTAGTGAAAAGCAGAGGAAAGAATTCAGTCACTGGGACCGACTAGAAAGCAGAACAAAGATTCAGTAACCCTCTAGTTTATCTCAAGGGTCCAGGCATGAGATTCAAGTTTAAAGAGAGAGCTAAATGTGTACATTGTTATCAATTTTGGTTAAGATGTGTGTGGGCTTTTTGTCATCTTTGTCTGGCTGTAGCAGTCTTGGTTAAGGTGTGGGCCTGCTGTCATCTGTCTGGATGCAGTCTTGCTCATAGGCCATAGGTGGTCTGACACCTGTCAGAACTATGTGAAATCTCTTTCCAGAGACAATCTCATCCTCTGACTGACAGAAAGCACTCACCTTACTCCTTCTCCTAGAGTAATAAAAGTACAGATAACCAAAAAGAGGGTCAGAATTCTGTCTCAAGAATGCCAGAATAGTTATAATAAAAACAGCTGGAGAAAATGTTTATAAGAAGACACTTCAGTTGCAAAGTCATCCTGACCCACTCTTTGTACTTTGATCTAAAGTAGACACTTTGACAAAAATTTATCAATAAGTTTATCAACAAAATTTATCATTTTTTAAATATGAAGTGAATGGAAAGCATAGCATAAGCTGAGAATGTTTAAGATGTACCTGGTTAAGATGCTTAGAAGTTGCTTTGGATAGAAGCACTGATACTCCAACATGGACCTACATTGAAGATAACAGCAGGTAAAAGACTGGCACCTTCACCTACATTTTGTGTTTGTGTCTTTCTTTAGAAACAGATATCTGTTCCTTGTTGACTCTGCACAAGCATGTCAATCACTAAGAGCATCTGCTAACCTGACCTGGATCAAGCCTGAAGGCACAAAGATAGGATTGGGTCTTGAAATTGCACCAATAACAGTAAGCTGAATACCAAAGTCTATTAACTAGAGGAACTTTATTAAAGATTAAAGACACCATGGGAAAACAAAAAACAAAACAAAACAAAACAAAACAAAACAAAACAAAACAAAAAAAAACAAAAAAAAAACCCTTTTATTTAGGGCCACAGAGAATTGTTTGGCACATCTTTTAATAATGAAAGTTTATACACAGGGCAGAGAGTACATATCAAGATTTATGAACTTATACAATACATACATAAATATGTATAGTAGCCTTTGTGTAGCCTTGGCTGTCATAGAACTCACTCTGCAGATTAGGATGGCCTCAAACTCACAAAGATTCACCTGTGTTGTAAGTGATTTCTGGCCCAGACTTCCCAGGCCTGGCCCAGAGTTTTGACTGGCAGTCTGACAGTCCTACAGGCGCTGATTTATGCTGATTTTATGCTGATTGACCTAGGGCCCAGATGTATTGCAAGCTAACTCTTTATTCTTAAACTAACCCATTTTGTTCCACCATGCGGCTCAGTACCTTTTCTCAGAGCAGCAGTTCAACTTCTTTCCTCTACATATGTCTGTGGCATCTCCAGGGACTCTGAGGCATCTGTGTTTATTTAGAGTTGTTCCCAGAGTTTTCTTAGACTGGTAGCCTTACCCACACTTCCTGTCTGCCTTTGGCCAATCAGCTTTTTATTAAACCAGTAGGCAGGACAACTATTTATAATGGAAAAGATAGAATAAAATCCTACTACACACATGCCTTTCTCTTAAATGCTTTGATAAAAAGCATGTGCCACCACCACCTGGCAGGTCTACAACTCATATGGAGTGCACCCTTGGTGTCATTATTTACAATCTCTGATTACATAGTGTTAGTTCAAGATGTTTACATAGACTGGGTCTATTTGAACTGCTTTCCTATACCTGGGAGAAGGTAAAGCAAAGGGCCAGGTAGCTTACTTTAAGGCTATTTAAGACTATAGACATAAAATATTTTTATATTTTTGTGGCTCATCAGATAGAAGTCTGGTCATTGCCCTAAGCAGTGCTGTGATTACAAATTTCCTGAGCCTCTTTACTGAATCAGAACCAAAGATTGACCAGAACACACCTTAAAAAGACAGGTTACTCATATACTACACTTTAATGCCTTAGGGTTGGATCATTCAGGTGTCCTTAGATAATGCTTAGCTTATTCTTTCTTGGAACTGGGTAAGTCCCTGCTAGGAATATGAAAATCAAACTTTATTTTACTTTCATAATACAAATTGCTACTAGAATACAAAATGAGGTTTCTTAAGCTAAGTTTACTCTCTTTATTCCCCTATTTTCTTAGTGGTTACTGTCTCAATCATGGGGCTCTGGCAATAAACTCAGAGAAGTAGTCTGTTTATGACACAGCGGCAAAAGGTGATGGCTGAGACAAAGAGTATCTTCTATCCTGCCAGCATTACTACAATCTTAGCTCTATGAAGGCAGAAAACAAGTTCTTGAGCTTTTGAGGTGACACCTGATGCCATCTCTTCTTGGTCCCTCAACATTAGATCTAGTTACCTGGTTCCAGCTATTTCAGAGCTGTCAAGGTTTGTCCATCTGGAGAATGTTTATACTCTACTTCGTTTGCACCAGCTATTGTACCCTCACTTGCAGGCCAAAACTGATCTGCAAGGTCTCACAGGAGCAGCTGGAACCTCTGGGGTTTCACAATCTATAAGAGGCTGATTTGCAAAGCCAAATTCGAGGCTGTAGGAACCTTTTGGCCTCCATGAAAAGATTTGTCTCCTGTACCTGAAGGTTTCCTTTCAATTTACCATTTCCACCTGTTATGAGCTGGGAATAGCAGGCAACAATTCTTTTTTATGTCTGTTATAAGCTAACACTGGGGGTGTTGTTGTCACAGCCCAAAAAGGTTGAAAAAGTTAGTAAAAAGGCTGGGCAATGTGGTTTCCATCAGGGCCATTTAGTTGTCTGACCCAGTTATAGAGACTGGAAACAACCCAAGTTGATAGGACTGGTCCACGTGAGCTTTCAGCTAGTTCAGAGCTTCTATTTTTTTTTTTTTTTTTTTGGAGTAAGTTGTACATGCCATTCAAGTGGAAACCTGTTGGAGCACATTAAAATTAAGAACAGAAGATAGAATTTCAATTTGAGGCACAGTCTTAGTAAATTGGGAAGGGTAGGAGTCCCCAAACCAGAAGAGAAAAGCATCATCCTTAGAAACACACCCGAGGGAAAAACTTAGACTGTATTTATCTGGAATCCTTTTGACCTCTGTGAAGAGGATCCAAATTTTATAATTCTCTGAAGCTCATACAAATTACAAAACATGAGTTTTAGTTATAATAATATTATCAAACAGGCTTTATAAAATGAGCTTGAAAGCTGGCTATTACCTTGCAGAATGATCTGATTGTCTGGTTTTAAAATGCTGTCACAATTATAATGAGCCTAGCTGTCAATACTTGCAGAGATCTGAGTAAGATAAATTATATCGAAATGCAGACTGAGCAGCTTCTGAATCTACTAAACTATATCTAAGTACAGACTGAGCAGCTTCTGAATCTATCAAAAACAACACAAACCAGTTCATATCCAGTTAGCCATACCCAGGTCTCTACATATTTGGAGGCAGAATTCTCTAGACAGCATTAATCTTTGGCAGCCAAGCCTTTAAGGTAGGAATTTTTCCTACAGTAGAGAGTCATATAAAAGAAGACTGATCTCATTTTATCTAAGCAAAAGGGAGTAATTAATTCTCTAATGTCCTGTAGTTGCAGGCTGGGACCTGGTGGTAGATAGGCATTGTGCTATAGCATCTTGCTCATGTCAGCATTGCTAAAATCCATATGGAGATATCCTCTGTTCTCATAATCTTCTTCAGAGACCTTGAGTCACTGTTAGAATCTGAAAGCCTCTGTCTGATATAATGCTTTTAAGTAAACATTTTAAAGGTCATATTCTGCAGATCACTGAAATATAAAGTCTGTTCAGGTTATCTGAATAGAGAAACTTTTTTTTCCAGCAGGCCTATCGTGTTATTCATACAACACTTGAATCCAATTGCTCATGACCTTCTTTCCTTTTTTATTATTATGAATAAAGAAGTCACATTCTCTATTTGTGTATATCCTTCTTCAAGGTCCCTTCCCCCCTCACCACATTAGGTCATTCTCTCTTCTCCTCATTTCCCCATTTCCTCCCCAGCATGAGCAGGAGGTACCAAGGTCCCAAGGTGCCAATATTATTCAGTTCAGTCTCCACTCCTGGCAAATCCAGTTGTCTCCCCCCACATCAAGACTGAGTAAAATATTCCTTTACGGGGAGTGGAATCCAAGGAGTCAGTCCAAGGTGTTTCAGATTCCAAGCTCTTCAGTGGTTGTGGTTTGCAGCTTGGGCATGATTTGCTATTTTCTTTTTTTGTTTAGAGTCCACTAATGAGTGAGTACATCCCCTGCTTATATTTCTGGGTTTGTGATACTTTGCTCAAGAGGATATTCTCCAAGTCCTTCCATTTGTCTGAAAATTTTAGGATATTATTTTTCTTACTGCTGAGTTATAATACTCCATTGTGTAGATATACTACAGTTTGCTAATCCTTTCTTCAGTTGAAGGACATCTAGGTTATTTCCAGGTTCTTGCTATTACAAATAATGCTACTATGAACATAGTTACGCTAATGACTTTGGAGTATGAATGTGCATCATTAGGGTATACACCCAGAAGTGGTATTGCTGGGTCCTTGGGGAGATTGATTCTCAGTTTTCTGAGAAAATGCCATACAGCATTCCAGAGTGGCTGAACAAGTTTACACTCCCACCAACAATGGAGGAATGTTCACCTTGCTCTGCAACCTCTCCAGTACAGGCTGTCATCTGTGTCTTTTATCTTAGTCAATCTGACAGGTGACAAGTGGTATCTCAAAGATGTTTTGATTTGCATTTCTCTGATAGATAAAGAAGATGAGCACTTTTTCAAGTGCCTTTCAGGTATTTGTAATTCTTCTGCTGAGAATTCCCTTTATATTTCTGAACCCCATTTTTTATTGTGTTATTCAAGGTTTTGGTCTCCAGATTATTGAGTTCTTCATATATCTTGGAAATCAATCCTCTATCACTTGTAGGGTTGGTGAAAATCTTTTCCCTGTCTGTAGGCTGTAATTTTGTCCTATTGAAGGTGTCGTTGAGTGAGAAAAGATTTTCTCCAACCCTACAAGTGATAGAGGACTGATCTCTAAGATATAAAAATAACTCAAGAATCTAGAGCACAAAACCTTGAATAACCCAATCAGAAAATGGGGTTCAGATCTAAAAAGGGAATTCTCAGCAGAATTATGAATGGCTGAAAGGCATCTGCAAAAGTGTTCATCATCTTTAGCTATTAGAGAAATGCAAATCAAAACATCTTTGAGATACCACTGGACACCTGTTAGATTGGCTAAGATAAAAGACACAGATGACAGCCTATGTTGGAGAGGAAGCAGAGCAAGGAAAACACTCCTCTATTTTTGTTGGGAATGTAAGCTTGTTCAGTCACTCTGGAATTCAGTATGGCATTTTCTCAGAAACCTGAGAATCAATCTCCCCAAGGATCCAGCAATACCACTTCTGGGTGTATACTCTAAATATGCACAGTCACACTCCAATGGCATTAGCTCAGCTATGTTCATAGCAGCATTGTTTGTAATAGCAAGAACCTGGAAACAACCTAGATGCCCCTCAACTAAAGATTGGACCAGCAAACTGTGGTACATCTACACAATGGAGTACTACTCAGCAGTAAGAAAAAATAATATCCTAAAATTTTCAGACAAATGGATGGATTTGAAGAATATCCTCCTGAACGAGGTATCACAAACTCAGTAAGATGAGCAGGGGATGTACTCACTCATTAGTGGACTCTAAACAAACAAAGAAAAAGAAAACTTTCATACTTAACAAGCTTATAATGGGTTCTTTTGAGGTTGAGCTTGTATCATATAGCTCTGTAGACTTAGTTCTGAGTGAATTGCCTGAGGTTGTCATAGACATTCAATTATCACAGGCTAAAATAAACATGTCTACAATATGTCAAGATACACTCATGGATACAGTAGTGGTGTAAATTCTATGGAAGTAACTCACTTCTTTCTTATTGGCTATGAGGCCAACTGTATAACCCTGGCGACAAAACCAAGGTTGGGTAGATTACAGGCCCCAGTCGGTAAACCTACTATTATTATGTTAGTAAAAAAACATAGTATCAAATTTCCCCTAAATTTATATTTTTATGACCATGAATCTATGAAGTCTTCAGTCCTCCTGAGGGAAGTTTCTTTGTTCAATGGGCAAAACCCCACAAGTTGCCAGAATACTTAGGGCATGTCTCTATGGACTTAGTGCTCATGCACTAGCAGTACTACTCACCTACCTAACCCAGGGCTCAGGAGTCATTCCAAGAAAAATGGCTGGAAAGATTAAAGAGTAGAAATAATGTAAACGACCAAAGCAAATCAGTTTCTTAATAGACATGACAGGACTGCACTGGAACTACCAGAAGATATAGATTCTAGTTTAGTTGGGAAGAGCTCAGAAGCCCCCACTCTTTCTAAGGAGATACTGCCAGCTAATGGCTTCCAGGAGAAGGGAAATCAGTTTTCTTTAAGTGTTTGTTCTTAATGTGGATGACCTCATACCTATGAGTGTCTGACCAAAACAATTTGGACCCACTTTCTTTCAAAGGAAAAAAGGAAGAGAACTCAAAATTTTAAGGATGAGAGGAGGTAAGGGTGGATCTGGGAGAAGTTAGTGAGATGTGGATATGATCATAATATTTTACATAAAATTCTCAAGGAATTAATAAAATACTATGTTATGAAAAGGCAAAAAAAGAAAATTAATATCATTGCAGCCCTTCTCAATCCCAATTACTTTCTTCAGAGTCAACCACCATATAATGGTGAGTTTTAAATGTCAAGTTAACTCACAACCTAGAGTCAAGCACCTAGGAAGAGAGTTTTAATGAAGACTGGATTTATCTATGGGTATATATGTTCAGGACTGCCTTAATAAGTTAATTGGTAGGAGAAGATTTAGCCCACTTTGGGTGGCCCCATTCCTTAGGCATAAGGTACTAAATGCTTTAAGAATGCAAACATAATGCTGAGAACAAGCAAAAAAAAAAAAAAAAAAAAAAAAAAAAAGAAAAATTGAAAGTATCCTTGGCTTTTCAGCTTCAGGAGATCCCACTTATTATCTTAGTGTCTGCGCCACTGGTGTTATATTTAGGAAGTGGTCACCTATGCCATTTCATAGAAGGGTATTTCCCACTTTCTTTTCTCTCAAGATCAAAGTGCCTGGGTTTATGTTGAGGTATTTGATTCACTTGGATTTCAGTTTTGAGCATGGTGACAGGCTTGGGTCTATTTGCATTTTTCTACACACTATCATCCACCTATGCCAACACCATTTGTTAAAGATACTATCTTTTTTCCGTTGAATATTTTGTGCCTCTTTGTTGAAGATCAGGTGTTCATAGGATTTGGGGTTAATATCTGGATCCTCAGTTCTATTCCATTAATCCACAAGTCTATTTTTATGCCAGAACCAGGTTATTTTTATTATTGTAGCTCTATAGTATAACTTGAAGTCAGGGATGGTAATGCTTCCTGAGATTCTTTTGTTGATTAAATTGTTTTGGCAATCCTGGCTTTCCTGTTATTCCAAATGAAATTGTGTATTGTTCTTTCAAGGTCCAAGAAATATTGTGTTGGGATTTTGATGGGCAGTGCATTGCATCTGTAGATTGCTTCTGGTAGAATTGCCATTTTTACTATGTTGATCCTATCTATCCAGGAACATGAGAGAGCTTTCCATTTTCTGATATCCTCTTAAATTTCTTTCTTCAGTCATTTAAAATTTTTGTCAAATAGATCTGCTTAAGCACATTAGTAACTAACTCTTTCATCTTAATTCAACCCATTTCTAGTAATTTACCTGCCATGTGGCCTGGTCCTTGACTCACCTTGATTCCTCACATGTCTTTGGGGGTCAGATGGAGACTGGCTAACTCCACCCTCCTTCTACCTACCTGTCCTCTGATTCTCCACCCACTTCTATGGTGCTCTACATAGACCAAAAGAGCTCCTTTATTTACAGCATACAGAGAACATTCCACCACAGATAAAGGGATAGAGGACATTCTTGTCTAGTTCCTAATTTTAATGGGGTTGTTTGAGTTTTTCTCCATTAAGTTTGATGCTGGCTGTCGGCTTCTTGTAGATTGCCTTTATTATATTGAGATATTGTCTCTGTATTCCTAAATAGAAAAACTTTGTTTCTAGTTACTTGTTGTAAACTCAACCCTGAAAATTTTTATAGGAGACTAAATTAAAGTCATCTCTGTAATTAATCATATCAGTATGTAGCATGGCTATAATTAAATAATCCTAATTATTTCTAAGAAGTACAGACTGCTTGTGTTTTTTTTTAAACAGACTTTAATGTGTTAGTTGCTTTCATAAAACTACGACTTTACAATTTGTTAGGTTTAGCCCTAAAAACTATGTTAATGAATTGAAACATTTTTTAGTATCAAAAGTAAAAATTTTTATATGGCTCAGTTTATCCAAATAGCTTAAGATTAACAAAGTTAGTTAAGATAAGGAGTCTAGACATATATCCATAAGTTTGAATATACCTTGAGTAGGGAGAGACATTTTTCTAAGTTACTGGATTTCAATTTTTCCAGTGTTTTGGCCATTTAATATACTTTCCTATATAGTAGTGACCTCCTATTACAATTTTTTTTTTAACTTTAGAAGGGTGGAAACTCAAGGTGTGTTGTTTTCTTAGTCTAGAAGAAGATATAATGAACAGAGAGCTTATTTGAACTAAGAAATGTACTCTTTAAAATTGACATGACTTTCTAAACAATACTTATATATAAACAGAGTTGGATCCAAGTTACATACATACGTACATACATACATACATACATATAGATTTAAAGCTATGTTACATTCTTACATTCACACATATTTAAATGTAAGTCACATACATGTCCATGTAACTGTACATATTTCATAAACATTTTGTGGTGAAGTATCATCAGATATTTTTAAAATAAGGAAAACCAAACCAAATTAACCTAATTTGGACAAACTTTAACTAATTTTACAGACATTTTTTTTAAATGTAATATCTGCAGGTATGAGAAACTATGCCGAACAGCAGGGTCTTCAGCGTGGACCTAGACCTGGGAAGGAAGCAAATGGAAGGCAGGAACACAAAAGAATGGAAGGACAAGACAAATCTCTCTGTTCAAGTCCACCTCAGGTTTATTATTACAGCCAATATTTATACAAAATCTCTGCCATGCAGGTAGCTGGGAAAAAAAGGGCTGGGAAATACAAAAGTATATGGCAAGCCTTTGAGGAAGAGTAGCAGACAGTGTAGAATTAGTATGGAAATCTATCTGCTATTGGTTGAGGGTCTGGAGGATGTCACCTGCTGAGCTGAGAGAATCAAGCCAGACTTTCCGGAGTCATGGTTTAGCTAAAGACAATAGGGATTTAGCCTTCTGGTAAATTGCTATCTGGGGTAAAGACTGCTGGCTAGCTATAGGAGCTAACTTCTAAAATATGGTTAAGTTGACTTTGGCTCCCAACAAGAAACCATAGAAAACAAAATTCACATCAGCTCTGACCTTCTACACCATTTCTATATCTTAAGTTGGTCCCTCTGATTCCTTAGATGTCTTTACTTCAGACAGTTATTTCCCTTTCCCTCTATTATCCCAGTCTTCTGCTTTTACTATCATTTTCTGGATAACACAAAAAATTCTACCAAAGTTTTTCTTGTGGTTATCTTCAGTGGTCTATAAAATATTCTAAGCAAGCCCAAATATATGCAAACATTGTAGACTGCTTTTTAATCTTAATCAAGAATAATCTGGAAACAAACTCTCTAAGAGATAATAAATAAAAAAAACAAATATTTTAAAAATATTTATACCCCATTTGATCTGAATGAATGATCAAGGAAGTCACTGCCTTAGCTTGGCAACCACAAGCATTGACTCTCTGCCTTTGCAGATAAACCTTGTTCAGGTTTTGTGATCAGCCTCTAGGGCAGGTTATGAGATCCCCACCCTTCAGCTCAGGTAAGAAAGGAAAACATGAAGATGAAAGGCTGTTATTAACCCAGCAAAGATGGTTGCCAAACATGTGACTGTCTAAAGATAATGCAGCTATATGGCTGACTAAAAGTGCAATCCAAAGTGGAATCATATCATATTTTAAAATTTACTCATACATAGATTTATAATTACAAAAGATTTTAATCTTATTTAATAATTTCTATCACTGTGTCAACATTATCCATATCAAAAAACATTTGAAATCCTGCTAACTTCTGATTTATGACCATAAGTGACCAGCAGCTAAGGGTGGTAATCAGCTACTATTGGCAACAGAGATAGCAAAAATATTTAAACCATTTCTGGTTCAGGTTTATGCTTTTAACAAAATTAGAAACACATCAGAATAGCATTACAACTTTCTTGAGAAAGAAACAAAACTTCCTAACAAGACAACTTTCTTTTTTTTTTTTTTTCATGCTTCAGACATTTTATTTATTTATTTATTCATTCATTTATTTATTTATTATGAAAAAAGTCTTTTTTTTTAATCCATGCATCCCCTTGTTCTAACTCCTTTCCTTCTCCTGCCCCTCACAGTCATTCTCTCTTCTCCCCTTCTCCTTATCTCCTCCCCAGCAAGGGCAGGAGGTCCCAAGATCACAAGGTGGCTTAGTTCAGCATCTACTCCAGGTAGATCTGCTTTCCTCACCCCAACAACAAGACTGGGTCAGGTGTTCCTCTAGATGGAATGGGCTCCAAGGTGCAAGTCTAAAGTGTTTCAGATCCCAAGCTGTTCAGTGGTTGTGGTTTGCAGTTTGAGAATGCTTTGTTTTTTGTTTAAAGTCCACTAATGAGTAAAAACATCTCCTGGTTATCTTTCTGGGTTTTTGATACCTTCCTCAGGAGGATATGCTCCAAATCCATCCATTTGCCTACAAATTTTAGGATATCACTTTTTCTTACTGCTGAGTAGTAATCCATTGTGTAGATGTACCATAGTTTGTTTATTCTTTCTTCAATTGATGGCCGTCTAGGTTGTTTCCACGTTCTTATTATTATGAATAATGTCACTATGAACATAATAGAGCTAATGTCCTAATGCCTTTGGAGTGTAAATGTGCATCTTTAGTGTATATGCCCAGTAATGGTATTGCTGATTCCTTAGGGAGATTGATTCACAGTTTCCTGAGAAATCACCAAACCGCATTCCAGAGGGGCTGAACAAGCTTACACTCCTACCAACAATGGAGGAGTGTTCCCCTTGCTCTGCATTCTCTCCAGCATAGGCTGTCATCTGTGTCTTTTACCTTAGTCAATCTGACAGGTTTAAGGTGCTATCTCAAAGTTGTTTTGATTTGCATTTCTCTAATGCCTAAAGATGTTGAGCACCTTTTCAAGTTCCTTTCAGCCATTTGTTATTCTTCTGCTGAGAATTCCCTTTTTAGTTCTGGACCCCATTTTTTGATTGGATTATTCAAGGTTTTGTGCTCTAGTTTCTTGAATTTTCTACAAGTTCTCTGTCACTTGTAGGGTTGGTGAAAATCTTTTCCTATTCTTTAGGCTATTGTTTTGTCTTATTGGTGGTGTCTTTGGCTTTACAGAAGCTTCTCAGTGTCAGGGAGTCTCACTTATTGATTATTTTTCTTAGTGTCTGTGCTACTGTTCAAACAGAACTTTCTAACCAGAAACAGAACCAGAGTCACAAAACATGCGTATGTACACATGAGTACAAACATTGAACACACATACATTGGCCACATTATTTATACATTCTCATGTTCATCTGTAGGAACATTTTAAAAAAACTAAGACACCTCTTAGATTGGCTAAAATATTCACATAGATAAAGACAGACAGGTGCTCATAAGAGGGGCAATGGGCAGTTTCCAGCATAGCACCAGATGTTTATCAAACAGCGTGTTTGCACCAGGGAGGGGGTGGTTGTTGAGACTCTACCCAGAGTTACCTGGAACTTGTCAGTGAATCTCTTCTCTCAGTCCATGGTTTGGGGTAGGATGTCCCTGGGCCAGATGGATCAAAAAGGGCCAGATTCTGGACACATGCCAGGAACTTTATATATATATCACCCCAGCTGCAGCAAGCAGGCATGGTAGCTGAGGCTGTGGTGGTGAGTGGGATAAGCTTCCCACTGCTATGCCACTCTGGGTGCAGAAGGCGCAGGTGCCACCACCACCCTAGGAGGCACCAGCATCAAAAGCAGGCTGCTGTGGCGCAATGTCTGGGCCGCTGCTTTTTCTCCTGGCACATTCAAGCAGTTTTTTCTTCCTAAATTACAAACAAGAGCAGAGCAGACCCACTTCAGACAAAACAAAAGAACAAGGGCCCATAACAGAGTGACAGGGGATCCTTTCAAGTCCCCAGGGTTATAGATAAAAGAAGAGACAAGAACAATCAAAGTGACAACATGACTTGAAGTTCCTAGGACAAAGCAATTTTTCTCCCTAAAGGAAGGAAGATACCCAAAGACACTTCTGTGTAGGAAACTGAACCTCTCTGTTACCAGTTGTGGGTTACTAAAAGCAAATGGCCACTTTGTGCATAACTTCAAATGAAGGGGTAACTCAAGCAAGTTCCCTCACTCAAAGTAGGATTTGAGATGTTTCTCTACCCTCCAGGATTGCTATTACAGGCACATCCACAGCAGCGAGATTCTCAAAGTTACTACAATTTGGCCAAGACAAAAAATGAAAGTAACAAGGACAGACAAACATGAGAATGAGTGCTCTTAGTGGTCCATGGCCTAAATAACCTCTGAACCCTAGGAGATCTCTGGGAATCCTAGACAAGCCCCCAAATGTTCTGCCCAAAGCTCAAACCCAGAGAGACCACCAGAGACAGAGATGTCTGAAATACAACAGCAAAATTTATTTTCAGCAGGAAAATAGCTGCCAGGCAGGGAGCTAGTTCCCAACATCTGATATACAAGGCAAGAAGAGCTGAGCACCCCAAATTACACAAGCTTCTTAAAGGCAAAAACACAAGGCAGGGTTACTTGAGGTCGATGGTACAAGTGTGCTGCTGATTGGCTGGTGCTTGGAGATATTTTAGAGCCTAACATTCCTGGACCCCACCTGGGTGGGCTGGCTATTTTACTGCCTTAGGGTTTGATTACACTTGTGTCCTTAAATAATGCTTAGCTTATTCTTTCTTGGAACTGGGCAAGTCCCTGCCAGGAATATAAAATCAAACTTTATTTTACCTTTATAATACAAAATGGCTACTAGAATACAAAGTGATGTTTCTTGAGCTACGTTTACTGTCTTTAATATGTCACATACACATGCATATGCCTTGCACACATATACCACATATACATACATACACAGTACACACAGGTACAAATACATACAAAAAATCCATTTCATGCTCCTTTATAGAAATCTGGCCCAATAACCTGTGATGCTTCTATACTATGGGATATTAGGTACCAATTAATAAGAAATTAAGTAAATATAATTGAGCTATTATCAAAGACCTTTGAGATAGTTTTAAGTGAAAAAAAATAAATAAAGCTTCACAATAACACAAGTAGAATAATCACACCCAGAGCTGGGAAGATGGCTCAGTAGATAGTGCCACACACAAGCATAATAACAGGGTACAAGTGCCAGAAACCACATAAGTGCCAGGTGCACATGGTAACCTACCTGTAATTTAGTATTCAGAGGTAAGCTGGCTAATTCTGGATTCAACTGAAAAACTGTCTCAATGAAAAAAATCATAGAGTAATTAAGGAAGACTCCTGACATTGGCTTTAGGTCTCCACATGTACATATACATACTTGCACACACACATGTCCACACACATGCAGACCCACACATCATACATATGTATACATGCAAATACTGATTGAAAAAGAAAGAGTAATTATACTCATGTATAAAGAAATAAACTTTTTTTTCAATAAATTGGATCAGTATTCAAACATATAAGGAAAAGATTTAAAAGGAGACGGCAAAACAATAGTGGCTATGTTTAACAGGTAGCATTTAGAGGAGTGTTAGTTATATTTGAATTTTAATTCCAATGAAAATGCATTTACTACATACATACATAGTTAAAACTTTTATTAGTGTTAATAAAGTTTTGTAATGTTAATAATCCTATGGCATACAAACTGTAATACTAAAGCTATAAAAAACTCTCAGGATCTATGGAGCTCAGGGGGTAAAGCATGTGTTGAGGACCTGATTTTGTTTCCCAGGCCTGCATTGGAGAGAGAGGGGTGCACATGCGCTTGGGAAGTAGAGAGGAGGACCCAGGGCTTGATAGCCAGGTAGTCTGAAGGAATCAGTGATGTCTGAATCATTTGGTAAACACTGTCTCAAAAAAAAAAATACCCCAGGAAGGAAGCAGAAACCATAGCCCTGCTCAGTGTCATCATAGACTGCTCAGGGTAGTTCAGCCCAGGTACCAAGAATAAAACACAGTACACCCAAGTACTGGGTACTTCTGTATTTAGCAAAAGTATGGAATGGTATGGGAGGAAGACAGAGAAAGAGTGGTTCATGTCCTGTGGACAGAGGCAGATCTGAAGAGGTGAAAGCATTAAAGAACAGACTGAGATGGGTACTTTGATTGCCATCCAGGGCCATTATGATGTCTGGACCTAGGCTGCTGGGGCCATGTCTGGCTTCATGACACTGATGCAGCCACTATCCGTGCTGTTGTCTAAGACCCCTGATTTCATGAAAGGGCATGAGGAAAACTGGTCATGGCTTTCACTGCCTGCAGTTCTTGGGAGAGGGGGTCCTATAGCTCATCTGGTCAGTACAAAAGAGCTGACCCTGTTCAGAGGTTGGAGGAGGTAGTGGATGAGATGGCCTTGTGGATGTGAGAATGGAAGAGTAAGTTTCCTCCTTGCCATCTTCCATGTGGTTCCATGGGTGAGAGAAAGTTTTCCCTCAAACCCTCACTATTGCCACCTTCAGCAGATGAGAAAGATGACCCTTTCCCTTACCAACTGCAGCACAGAGCTGACCATATTGACAGGGGTGTGAGACAACTACCCTGAGAACTTGAGCTTGAGAGGTCTGACTCCACCCCTCATCTATCATATGGTAGCATAGAAGAAAGAGAGATGCCCTATCTCCCCTCACTGCCTGTGTTATTTGGGAGAGCTAGCCCTAAGGTCATAAGGGTAGAAGAGACATCATGGATCCTCAACAGCCACAGCACTTGGGAGTGCAGTCCCTGGACCTAATGTGGGCAACACAGTAGAGCTAGTCCTAGTAGGGTAAGTGCAAGTGAGCTGGCCCTGAAGGCATTAAAAACAGGAGAACTGACCCTGCCCCATGCTCATGGCTGCACGGAGTAAACTACACAAGACAGTGCTGGAGAGCTCATCCTATTGGTGAGGATGAGGGACAGCTGGTGAGCTGACCAATCCTGCAACTCCTCAGGCTCATGACTAGGGTTATGAGTTGTCCCATTTGACCATCTATCCTATCTGTGATCTGTTAGAGCACATGAACAAACACATCCTGCAGATCCAAAGCTCCTGCAGGATCTCTATGACACAGGACAAAAACAGGTTATCCAAGAGAAGCCCCGGCTTTGATAGAGCAGCAGAAACCAGAGACTTCAAATCAATGACTCTTTGGAATTAATGCTTGAAAGTAAAGATATATAGACAAAAGGGTTTACTGCATGACAGTGCCATATTATAGCTTCCATGACAAGATTTTCTTTTTTTTCTCTCTTAAATGTTAGTTAAGTTTACTTCGCAAGGAGGTTGAAAGGTCAAAGGTAAGATACAAAGCAATGAAAAGATAAATGGAAACAAGATACATGATGTGAAGACACAAAGAATTTTTTTAAAAAGGATATATATATATGTTTAAGAGTAAAAGAGGAAGACAACTGTTAAGAGTTTTCCTGGGGGAATGTGACATAAATATTTTATTTACCCCAGATAGGTAACTAAGAACAAAAACATAATTTCCCCCATGTCCAGCTCTACAAAGCAGCATTTATTCAGGTTCCTTACAAAAGCACAAGGGTGATTTCAGGGGATGAATAACATAAACACAGGTGCATTGCTGAAAAGCCCACCTCAGACCCAGTGACACTTCATGGTGCTCCCTGCATAACTAGGAGAGCATTTGAGATCTCGGGAACTCACTTCTCCAGGTGTCAGAATTAAACATCACTGTTTCTTAGACCAAAATAAAGCAAGAATAGACTCACAGGCAGGGTAGTCCTTTATAGTGTGTCCCTCCAGACAATGGAGCTATCTGTTCTCAAGGTGGGCTGCTCACTGCACTTAACCCATCAAGATCTTCGCACAGCTATGCCTGGAGGCTTGTCTCCTGGAGATTCCAAATCCTGCCAAGTTAAGAGTCAATAGTGACTGTGTCTTAGTCACTGTTCTATTGCTGTGAAGAGATACTGTGACAAAGGCAACTCTTATAAGGTCCAGATCACTGGGCTAAGACAGGCCAGAAACTCCTACGACAAATGATGTTCCAACTTGGGGCACAATCTACATAGACCTGAAAAAGCTTTAAAAGATTCTAAAAGCAAACCACAAACAGCTTCCCAGTTGTGTCTCTCATGTGGACCACGGTACAGAAGATAGTTCAGGCTTGAGCTACAAAATGTGGGACCTTTGGCCTATAGCTTAAGCTGCAACAATGTACTCACTTTGTACCTTGGCAAAGTAAAGGTATGCACAGAAACAGATAAAGATAAGACAAGCGATATATAGTAAAAAGAGATTAAAAAAAACAAAAACTCTGAACAGTTTCCCATGTGTTTAAAAATATATGTAGACTTGAGAGAGAAAAGGAAAAGGGATAAAGAAAGTTCTTTAAAGAGAGATAGAATAAAAAAAAAATAAGGCAGGTAAATGGATGGATTTGGAGAATATCATACTGAATGAGGTATCACAAACTCAGAAAGGTAAGCAGGGGATGCACTCACTCATTAGTGGACTCTAAACAAACAAACAAACAAACAAACAAGAAAAAAGCTAAGCATGCCCAAGCTGCAAACCACAACCACTGAACAGCTTGGGATCAGAAACACTTTGGACTGACACCTTGGATCATACTCCCCCTAGAGGAACACCTGACTCACTCTTGAGCAAGGGGGGAGAAAACTGCATCTGCCAGGAGTGGAGACTGAACTAAGCAATATTGTGGCAGTGAGACCATGGGACTGCCTGAAGCCTGTCCAGGGAAGGGATGGGGATTTGTGGAGAAGAAAGAATGACTTGATGTGGTGGGCGGAGGAAGGGACATTGAATAAGGATATACAAGGTTAGAAAGTGTGACTTCTTTGTTCATAATAATAATAATAATAATAATAATAATAATAAAAGGGAAAAAAACAAAAAAAGAAAAATGCAAAGTGTCTGAATATTGTATTGCATTTTTTTCTTTTTAAGTTTTTTTTTACTACAAATGAATTAGTCAGGGCTGCTAAGAAGTGTTTGATTATAAATGCTGCTGGAATAATCCAACCTATATATTATAAATGAGTTGATATTCAAATTGAAGTAAAAAAAATATGCTACTTTGGAGGAGAGGTTTTATTTTTATTTCCACAAAAACTAAGAGGATGTGTACTTATTCCAGTTTAAAGAAAATAAAGTTTATCTAGAAAAGCTACCTAAAAAAATCTCTGATGGGAAAAGATGGCCAAATCAGATTTAAGGCTGCTGACTAAGATAACCCAGATTTAAGACCCCCCATAAGATTGCCAGCTCCCACATCATCAGAAAGTAGTTTATGGAAAGCTACACCCAAATTCTGAAAATATTGTTTATAAATTTTTGTTTTCATTAGAAATGGTGAGTGATCATAGTCACTCTTTCTAGGAAAAAAAAGGGGGATATAATATAAAAAAAGATATATATATATACACATATATATATTACTGAATCTTCTTTGACTCAAAAAGCAACTGTTCATCTTAAAATATTTTATATTGGTATGGATTTTGTTTATTAACAAAAATGTAACGTCAATTTTATTATTCTGTATGTATATTTCTACTTTTGATTAAGAAATTATATTCACTCAATTCTAAAATTGTAATGTATAGTTAAGAAATATAGATTAGTAGGCATTTCTGATAATCAAACTTTCATTCATGATAGTTAGGTTTTGTTAGGCATGCAAAAATATATTTTAATTAGTTAGGTAATATTAAAATAATTCAAAGACCTACAGAATATGGCATTTAAAATATAAGAACTTAGACTTTACTGGACAATGAGCTGGGTCTTCTGCTGGCAATACCAATCTGCTTCAATAGGATGATGGTCATAAAAACAGCTCCATATGCAGTTAGCTTTCTTTGTGACAAAAATTAACCACCAGGCAAGAAAGTCTTTTTGCCTCAACTGACAGTATGCTGTGTAAACTGGACATGCAGTACCCACAAGAAAGTGACCTGTGAACTTTTCCAGAACATACAGAAATGGTCCGTCATGTTCTTGTTTTCCAGAAAACTGCCTTTCTGCAGGACACATGAGAAGTAACTGACAAAGTATGTCAGAATCGACTGAGCAGTCCTTTACATTTCCTGCTTCACTGAATGGCCTGCCAGAGACTCTAGTCCTGTAGGCTAAAGATGGATGCCCCAACTTTACATAGGAACTTTGGGTGACTATTCAGGCTGTCAGATGTCATCTCTGTCATTTCTAGATTTTGGAATTTGCTTGTACTTCCTGTTTACTCAAGTAATACTATATTCTTCTGTGGTCTTTGATGAAGTTAAAGATCACATAGTTATAAATACAGTCTTTCTTTGTTAAAATAGAAGGTTAATTAGATATGAAACTTTGGTTTTATAAGGATAAAGTAAATGATAGAATATTTTCTATATTTTTGCTAAATACAAATAGACTAGATATATTGTAACTGTAATTCTTGCTTGATAGCTATTTTGTTATATGAAATTTTACTATGATAAAATTGAAACCTTCCTTTTTGATTAGACAAAAAAGGAGAAGTGATGTGCGATATCTTTCTGTACTCTGTGAATTATCATTGGATAATAAAAAAAAATTGTTTTGGCCTATGGCATGACATCTTAGAAGCAGGTGGGAGATCCAAGCATAAATAAAGGAGAAAAAAGACAGAGTCAAACAGAGATGCTGTAAGTTGCCATTGAGAGAGGAAGATGTAAAGGAAAGCCACAAGCAACATGGCAAGTCATAGATTAATGGAAATGTGTTAAGATTCAAGAGATAGCTAGCAATATGCCTGAGTCATAGGCCAATCAGAATGTAATTAATATAAGCTTCTTTGTGTTTCCTTGGGACTTTGAAACTGTTGGTCTGGACCTCAGGCCTAGGCAGAGCTAAGCACCTGCAAGCAGGTCAAGATCTCTGGGCTAAGACAGGCTAGAAACTCTTACTACAGTCTACTGGATTCTATTGTCTGACTAGTATTAGGCATTTTTTATATAAGTCTTCACAGGGTTGAAAGACCAAAGAAGATCCCTGGTGTCTTTTAGGGGGTCTCAAAAAATATCTAGAGATTCATGAGATATACCCTATAATCTCATCACCTCCCAGAGGCTGTCCATCCTAAAACCAACTAAGGGAGGATTAAGACTTTAATGTATGACCTTGAGATAGAACACAGTTAAGTCCATCTATGGCCACTTTGGAGTTTGGGCCAAAACCAAGAGAAACCTGACACACAGGGGATGGTATTCAGGTAGATGGAGAAGAGAAAGACAACCATCGTGGTGAAAATGAGGAGAAACTAGAATATCACACACTGTTATGGGGAGAAAATGTCTCATTTACCTCAGAAAATGGTTTAGAAATCTCTCAGATACTAAATATGGAGTTGTCATATGATGAAACAATCTTAGTCTTAAAACCAAAAGAAATGAAAATATAGGTGCAAAAAAAATTCAAACTTCAGTGCTTTAAAACAGTCTTCACAATGGACCAAAAGTGGAAATTATTCAAATGTCTACCAAGTAATTAATGAAAAGATAGATAATGTGTCCACAGAATGGTATATTACATAGCAATAAAAAAGGAATAAAGTGCTTATACATGACCAATGAACAAACATTAAAAACATGATGCCAAGTAGAGGCAGCAAGCCATGAAAAGCTACATTTAAATGATTTTATTTTCATAAAATGTCTTAAGGAAATCTGCAGATGAAAATGGCTGTGTAAATAGTAAATGTCTTGTAGAATACTGAACTGTACACTCAAAATGGATGAGTTATATGATATGCAAGTAGTGTCTTCATACACATCCTAAAAGCAGATTTTAAAAGTATCTAAAAACAAGAGTCATGATACTCTAAAAAAGATTAAATAACCATGGCCGATCATGATATGGTGGTACAAGCTTTTAATACTGACACTTAGGAGGCAGAAGCAGGACCACCTCTGTATATTTGAGGCCAGCCTAGTCTACATAGCAAGTCCTGGGCCAGCCAGGGCTACCAAGTGAGGCTCTGTTGCATAAAAAAGACAAAAGAAAAAAGTCAAACATAGCTAAGTAGGTCTTGAGTGCTGTGAGGGGTGAGGTTGGAGGTGTTTTAGGAGGGAAATGGGGATTGGGTGGAGGTTTTTATTAGCTGGACAAACACACTACTTAGCTGCTTTCTAGATACTTATGCCCATACCCATAGAGATTGCTACTCTATCTTAATCAGAGAAACATCCCTTTATAATAAAAGACAGTGAGTGCAGAGATGCATGGCTGCTCAAATTACTGAGAAATGTGATGGTTAATTAATCACTCAGCCCTCAAAAAGACATTCATGTCACACCCTCTAAGGGAACAATGCAGAAGAGAGGAAGGGAAAGCAGATGAAAGGGTATTCTGTGAGCATGACACAGCCTTTGCTATTACAACCCCATTGCAGCAAGGGCTACCTTCAATGGGTCTGCACAGGATGACTGCAACAGTCAATCAAAGATAAAATAGGAATCATGTGGCCCTACCCTTCCCCTGCTGATCTTTGAGCTAGTGATGGATTGTGAAAAAGAAGCAGTGAGTTACAAAACAAAACAGACATGAACCTGAGAAGGGGACTTGTGGATGTGGAGATAATAAGAGTGGGAGGGGATAAGAGGTGAGGGGACAGTAACCAAAATGCAGTACCGATATATAGAAAACTATCAACAGAAAAAAAAATAATAAATTGAAGTTAGTTTAATAAAATAAAAAGGAAAGTGAAGAATATATTATATTTGAACAGCTTTTTAGAGCAAGTTAGCAATACAGTGTGATAGCCTTTTTGGCTTCCACCTTTGGAGTCTGTTGAGTACCAAGCTCATGACACAAAAGCAGTTGGTCACATTCCTGGGTCAGAGCCAGAAGTAGCTCATTTCATATGTCTACATGTCTACAGGGGTTGTTGCTAAGCTTGTGGGCAGAACATCTTCTCCAAACGGTAAACTTTTCCACGTCCCTTGTTACACGTGCAAGATCCTTCTAGGTGAAAGTGTGATGGCTAATGTGTACCATCAACTTGATGAGATTTAGAGTCACCATGGAAACAGATTCCATTAAGTTAATGAAAAGGGAAGACCCACCCTGAATGTAGGCAGCACTGTCCTATGGGCTGGAGTCTCAAACTGAATAAAGAGGAGAAAGAGATTGGAGGGACAGAGTGGAAGAGAAGGTAGATATGAGCCAAGTATATTGTATATGTGTACATATATGAGATTTTCAAACACTACAAAAAAAATTTGAAGGAGAAAGTGAGCTGAGCACCAGCATTCATTGCTCTCTGTTCCCTGTCTGTGGCTGCAAAGTGATCTTCTGCCTCCTGCTCCTGCTGCCATACCTTTATCATAATGGACTGTGCCCTTCAACTGTGAGCCAAAATAAGTCCTTTCTTAAATTGGTTGCTTTGGTCCTAACAATAAGACAAGTAACTTATGAAGAAATTATGCTCCCCAAATCCACCTGCAAATCTGCTGAAGACGGTAAAGAGAAAAACTGAAGTCTAATAAGAACATAGATGTGAGGTAATAGGTGTCACACAATATGACATGCTAAATATAGGTGAGAAGTGATGGGCATCACACAGCATGGTATCCTAAACATGGAAGAGACGTGATGAGCATCACACAACATGGTCTGCTAGGATGTCTAGGGATAAACTGGAGGAAGTTGAGTAACAGCTTCAGAAGAAAGAGACAGCTGGAAAAATCACCATTTTTCAGAAACAAATAAGATATAGAACTTTACAAGACAGAGTACAAAATCTGTCTTGGAGGTTTGGCATGGTCTGGAAAGCTTCCTCATCTCAAGTAGGAGAAGGGACCACAGCTACAGTATAAGACAAAGCCTTAGGAAATCAGAACTGTACTTTAAATGACAGACTTTATTTTACATTTATTTATTGATGAGGGAGAGGATGGTAAAGGGTTGCTGTGGTACAAATGTCGAAGTAAGCAAGTTCTCTCCTATAACCATACGGGAGACAGAGCTGGAATTTAAATTGTCACACTTGGCAGCAAGCCCCTTTTTGTGCTGAGCCATCTCACAGGCCCTGAAATAGACATTTGTAAATGTCTTTGAAGAGAAGGAAACGAGGAAGGGGAACACAAAAAGCAGGACCCTGAGAGGGCAGAAAGGCTTTGGGGAAACTTCTCCTCGACACTCTACTAGAGCCACAGAGAGAAGTCAATCTTTACAATGCCCTTTCTGGGCTTGTGAGTTGGCTCAGTATATAAAGGGGCTTGCTGCCAAGCCTGATTGCCTGAGTTCAATCCCCACACTCTACATGGTGGAAGGAGAGAACAGAGACCCATGAGCTGCTCTCTGTTGGAAACTCCCACACCATGCCACACACACACACACACACACACACACTATTTTAAAAATAAAATTAGGGACTGCAAAGGTTGCTGAGTAGTCAAAGCATTCATTGTTCTTGCATCCTTGAGAACTTGGATTCAGTTCTCAGCATGTACATGGAGGCTTACAAGCACACACAAATCAAGTTTTGGAGATATGATACCCTCTTCTAAAGGCACCAGGCACACCTGTGGCTCACATATACACAGGTAGACAAAACATGCATAAAATAAAATAAATATTATTTAAATCATTAAAAAATAGCAGTTAAAGCTCAAATAAAATTCCTAGAACATAATAAACTTCCAAGTGACAAGAAGCCATATTAATGGAAATAGATAAATTTCAAGAAACAGAAACTGAGAAGCCAGGTGCACAGCGATATAGCAGGACGGCAATAAAATAAAAAAGTCATGCTGCTCCCTGTCAGCTCCAAGCATGGTGAGACTTGAAGAAATTCAGATCACTCTGCTGTCCAGGTACTCGAAGCACAAAAAATAACAAAACACCCAGACACTAGAAAATTCTGATGGAAGATTCATAGAGAAAGAGAAGTTCAGAAGAGCCACAGGAAACATGCTACAGACCAGGCCATGATTAATTGCCAAAGAGCGGAGTGGCTGGAGGGGCTGGGAAGAGGGTGAGGTCATCCCAGAGCAGGTAGAAGGCAGCACAGTGGGAAGGGCCATTTGAATAAGATAAATGAAGGGTTTTGAAAAAGACTGGCCTGGAAAGGTTACTTTGTGTTACCTTTCTTTCTTTTATTAACAAGTAGTGTATTATCCTGGTTTCATTTCCATTACTGTGATTTAAAAGAAATGTGCTGACCAAAAGCAACTTAAGGAAAAGAGGTGGTTGGAGGGCTCACAGTTTCAGGTCACTCCATTCCAAGTGGCAGGAAGTTAAGACAGATTCCATCCCATCCATCAAGAGCAGTGAGAAATAAGTGCCTGTGTGTTCACTTGCTCCATGTCTCCACCCTTAAACAGTTCAAGTTCCCTGCTTAAGTAATGGTTCTGCCCACAGTGGACTATATCCTCCTACATCAACAAACAATCAAGACAACCCACCAAAGATGTGCCCATAGACCAAGCCAAGGTAGCAAAACCTTCACTGAGACTATTCCCCGCAAGTCTAGGTAATGTCAAGTTGACAAAATGAATCATGGTATAGTAATGGGGGTTTTAAAGGGTTATTTTTTTTTATTTTTAATTATATGTATATATGTGTGGCTGCACATGGGTGTGTATGCATGCATATAGATGCTCATAGAAACCAGATGAGGGCATCAGATATCCTGGAGCTGGAGTTACACACAACATGGTTCTGGGAAACTGAACCTAGGTTCTGTACAAAAGCAGTATACACTCCAACTGCTGACACATCTCTCCAGCCCCACAGCAGTAAGTTTCATACACACATTTTCAATCAAGCATATTGTGTGCTTTATACTCACTATCATTCTCTTCTCTCCCTCACCCTTCCCATTACCCACCTTCCCTTCCTTCACTAACATCATTTCTGTGGGCTTTTTTCACTGTCTCTCTATCATCACAGTCACCCCAGCTGAGGCAGCAAAGCTAACATAATCTGGCTTCCCACTATACTTCCCAAATTCCCCAATAACTTAAATCGGAGAAATTCATGACATGCTGCCTATTTTCCTGAGCTCAACAAATCTTGCAATTCTTTGACACATGCAGTAGTAATTGCAAGCTGGATCTGAGAAGAAGTCAGAATGGGCAAAAAGACTTTCACACAGGCATGAAGATCCAAGTTTCATTTATAGAACCCACATCAAAATAATAGATAGATAGATAGATAGACAGACAGACAGACAGACAGACAGACAGACAGACAGACAGACAGACAGATAGATAGATAGATAGATAGATAGATAGATAGATAGATAGATAACAGGGCTTCTGCCAATTGATATCCTCATGCTGAAGAGACAGAGGCAGGTAGGTCTCTGGGGCTAGCAATGGCTAGATAGCCTGGTGACTTCCAGGCCAGTGAAAGATATGTCTCAAAGAACAAGATGGCAGTTGACAGTTTGGCTGAGCAGGTACAGCACTTGAAAGACTGTAGCTTGTGCTAAAGAAGCTTATTACGCAAATATAAAGAAGCCTCAATCTTAAAACTGCTGTACATCGCTCCAGGATTTCTCCTGTTCCACCATAGGATCCAGATTAAAACGTGCCTATTAGCCTGTCAAAAATGCTGATCCATCCAAGTGAGTGTTACAGGAAAATTCATGTGCCCTTACTAACCTCTATCATGGACTCCTGTCACCTCCCAGAGGCCTCTCAAATACATAGTACTCTTGTCTCTCCTTTCCTGGTTTATTCCCAGCTTCTGTGCAACCTCCATTTACTTCTGACATGTAGTGCCTCTGTAGTCCAAGGGTTTTATGATGATTTTCTCTTGGTCTATATGTTTATATATCATCACAGTCTAACAACAATTTGTTGCAGCATAATTAAAAAAATGCTTTGAAAATGAGTTCAAGAGGGTTGAGCAATGACTCAATGTTTAAGAGCACTTGTTATGGAATCATGAGACTAAGAGTTCAAATTCCAGCACCTACTCAAGAAGCCATGTATCCTTCCCATCCCTGTAATCCTAGCTCTGAGGAGGTGGAGACAGGAGGATTGCTGAAGATTACTGGCTTCCAGCCAAAGGAAGAAATCAAGAGACCCAGGATTAGTAAAAGCACCTGACTCAAATAAATAAATGGAGAGTGTTAGAGAAGCACACTAGCATCCTCTTCTGGCCTCAAGCACAAAGGTACACACACCTGCAAACATACAAATAAAATAAATCAATTAAATAAATAAATCTTTAAAGAAAAATCATGCAATGTGAAAGTGGACAGTGTCGTAGTCAGGGTTTCTATTGCTATAAAGAGACACCATGGCCATGTCAGACCTTATAAAGGAGAATATTTAACTGGAGCTGTTTTAGAGTTAAGAGGCTCAGCCTATTATCATCATAATAAGAAGCCAGGCAACATGCAGGCAGACATGGTGCTGGAGAAGAGCTGAGAGGTCTACATCTTGATCCACAGCAGCAGCAGGAGACTGTACCATACTCTGAATTGCTTAAGCATATGAGAACTTAAAGCCCACCCCACAATGCCACACTTCCTCCAAAGCCACACCTACTCCAACAAGGCCTCAACTCCTAATAGTGCCAGACTCTATGGGTCAAACATGTGAATGTTATGAGGAGCTTTCCCATTCAAAGCACTACAAACAATACTATACAGAGCTTCACCCATGCTGGGAGTTGGCACATTTGTTTGGAATAAGTGCAACATATTTTCTGATATATTTTCCCAGGAAGTTAAGGAAGAGTGAAACAGCTGGTCTACAAACCATAATCATATACAAAAAGAAAAAAATTTAACCAAGGCCAGGCAACATGGTTCACACCTATAATCTCTATACTCAGGAGAATTGAAAGTTTGGACCACCTGAGTTATATATCGACTCTTTATCAAAATAAACAAAAATCCAGCCATTCAAAGGACGCTAAGCTTCTTGGAACTACCCAAAGAGTATATACTAGGGGAAAAGAAAAACAAATTTAAATGCAACTTCAAAAGTGAATGGCATATCAGGAATGCTCTGTGAGCCTCTGACAAATTTTGAGAAGCATGGGATGTGACTGGTT
Source organism: Sigmodon hispidus (assembly GCA_004025045.1). Taxonomy (NCBI): domain Eukaryota; kingdom Metazoa; phylum Chordata; class Mammalia; order Rodentia; family Cricetidae; genus Sigmodon; species Sigmodon hispidus. Next base: position 143,449 of record PVIH01001336.1, read on the forward strand.
GAAATTAGAAAGCCTCCTCTGGGGGCAGAAAGGAATTATTTCCTCCATAGTGAGGAGGCATCCAGGAAACACTGGGGGCAAAGATCTCACAGAACCTCAAGGTCATAAAGGGCCTTAAGGGGGAAAAGCAAAAACAAAGTTATTATGGTTTGAATGAGCAATGCCCCATATGGGCTTGTATCTTTGAATACTTGATCCCCAGTTGGTGGCTGGCACAGCCTTGCTGGCTGGAGACAGTACATCTCTGCAGTGGGATGTGGGAGTTTATAGCCTCATTTCTCTGCTTCCTACTCCTTTTTCCTCTTCTTCTTTTCTTCTTCCTCTTCTTCTCTCCTTCCCTTCCTCAATCTTTCCCTCTCCCCCTCTCTCTCCCTCTCTCCTACAGAGAAACCCTCGCAGAGGTGGGGGGCTGGCTAAAAAGAGTAGAAGGCTTATCTATGATAGCTGCAATGAAGACAAAGCATAGGACATATGATCATAGTTCAGCACTACCATTTATACATATGTGTGTATGTATGCATATATATATCAGCATGTGCATAAATAAATATAACCTACTGATTCTGATCAATGTTGCCTGTATGCATGTGAAATTAGGGCTGAATATTTGGTGGGATAACCAATTTGGAGGCTCATATTTCGCCCACTTACAGCATTCTGTAGTTATCTGTAATTTGTTATCCAGCAGTGGGCCATGTGATATTTTCCCCTTCCACATTAGTGTGTCTGTTGATGTTGTATTTGTTAGGGTCTTGTTTAAGCAGCCATACTATTGAGACATTATGAGTGTTACATCTCTGACTTTTCTAGGAGAAATCTCACAATGGATTTCCTGGTTCTCTGGCTCTTATAACCTTTGCAGTCTTCCCAATGTTTCCTAAGCTCAGGTATAGGAGTTACATTACAGATGTGTCCTGGGGCTGGCCACCACACACTCGGATGTCCTCAATGCAGTACCTGAAAATATTATAAATACTTATGTTTACACCTACGGACAAGTGTAGCTCTCACTCATCATGAAAGACAGATTTCACTGTAATCAACATAGACCATTTCAGAAAAATCACAAATCATCAAGATAATTATTTTTAAAATGAGTATCACTAAGACCATGCATATAGCTTTCATTAATAGAATTGACTAAACAGGGTGAAAGTACTTGGTGATGAAGGACAAACAATAGAGGCCTTGGACATGGTGCAGTGCTACTTTTTCTGTAAATTTACATTGATGTTGTGTGTATGCACAAAAACCTAAGAATTCATTAACTAGGCTCATAAGTTTCCATGGTCCAAGGGAGGTAAAATTCCCTATTATTGATTCCCAGCAACCATTTGCCAAGTTTCTAGGTGCCTCAGTCTTAATGTTCCTGGTATCTCAAAGTCAACAGAAAATCTAAAGTTGTCATTTTCCAAACAGACACAAATATAATCCATTCTCTGACTTGTTATATTTAATAACACAAGACTCAAGCCCCTTTGAGAAGAAAGAAGCCTGATACATGACTCAGAACATCAATATTTTATTAATCATTCATTAGTCATTCACTACCTGACTACAAGAAGCACTTTCCAGGGAATGTCTCCAGGTCTCCTTGCAGAACAAGGACTGTTAATATTTCATGTTTGGCGGATGAAGTAGCTGCTAGGGAATGTTAGCCCTGCCCAGTCACCACAGGGAAAATGATACCCTCTTGCAGGCAGAAAGGGGAACACATGACAGGTGGCACTTGCCACACTGCTCTTTCAAGGAGTCTCTGAACCCACATGTTATGCCACAGCAGCAAGGAAGCTCTTCTGCAAAGAGAAACTGAGGTGCTACCCTTAGCACAGTTCCGTTTGACCAGTGTTCTCCAGCTATAATCCTCATCATCCAACCTCAGGAGCCCAACAACTGTAGCTATTGAGATTGGCTGGAGCCAGGCAGAATGGTACATGTTTGTAATCTGAACATAAGCCTGATCTCATCACCAAAAGATATGACATTTATATCTATCTTTATACCCTTTTTTCCATCTACTCCTCTATTACTCTTCATTCCTGGGTAACCACTGATGTGTGCTGTCACTATTAATTAGGGGATATTTTCAATTTATTACGATTTAGAAGCTGAAAAGACAGCTCAGTGGTTAAGAGCACGCCCTGCTCTTGCAGAGGACCAGGATTCAGTTCTTATGTACATGGCAGCTGCAGTAGCACCAAGAACCCAGACATGACCTTCAGCAGGAGCCCAGACCTATACATCACCATGGCCTTAGGTGGCTTCCTAGGCCACTCACATCAGTTTGGCACCGGGTGGCAGCACATTCTCCGACATTAACATGGCCTCAGGCAACAACCCAAACTATAAACACATGAGCTACACTTGGTGTCAACATAGGCCACAGATTTTAACTCAGACCCTGGGTGAAGCAATCCTAGAAATATCCCAGTGTCAGTGTTTAGCAGTTGTGGTGCTAATATTAGTTGACCAGCAACTATAATGGGTATTTGAGATTCTGATGTAGCAGTGAGTCTTTCTTAGGGTGGACCTTTAGCATAAAACCATGTTTTGAAGTGACATTATTTTAGTTAACAAAAACTGTTAATCTGAAGCAGAACTGCAGACACTAAAAAGCAAGGTTAGCATATTTGAATATTTGCCCAGAAACATTGATGGACTAGGCCTTTGTTTTAAGATAACCTCTATAGCCCTCTAACTTTTAACCTTTTGTTACAGGTTTTAAGTCAACTTTTGTTACAGATTCTATAGAAGTTTTATCATATCCATTAAACGTATAAAGCCTGAGATACAGAAATTTCACGCAATACTCTTACAAAGATAAGGAGTATATCTTAGCAAAAATTTTAGGCAATTACACAAATAGTCTGAGTTTTCTAGCTGCTCGATCTTTCTCTTTTTTTTTTTTTTGGTCATAAAGCTAAGTGGCTCCACTGATATAGGAGAGAAACTTTTCATCTCCAGAGACAGTTTTTCAATTCAGCAGAGCAGCATAAAATGATATTTCAACATTACCCATACACAAAAGGCGTGTGAATCTCTGCTAAACTGAATTCAGTGACCAGAAACTCCAGAGAAGAGGAATTCTGAACCTTTGCTATCAAAACAGCCATGGCAAGCAGCAGCTGTGGACTTGAACCTGGGAGGGGGAGTACAAAGAGGGTGCACTGAGGGTGACATGCTGGCGACTGGGGGTGGCCTAATTGCCCCCAAAACATGGCTTGGGAGTGGCAGCAGATAGAGCTTCAGCCTGCTCCCAAGTGTCCCTGTAACTGACAACAAAACACACACAAAAACAAAAGAGTCAAAATGAAACCAATACATAGAACTTGCCCCAGGCTGAATGCAAAGACAAGCAAAACAAATGGCACCAATAAGAATAACATCAGAGACAACAACAACAATTGGGGTCATTCAAAGGTTTACCAGTTTAACCAAAGAAATTTTCTTAACAAATAGGCTTTTTACAGTTGCCTTTCCACACAACCCAGACTCTGGGAACCCATCTGGGGCTACCTAAGTGATAGGATTCCCCAAATAAATTAGGTCAGGCTTTTCTGAGTTCCATTTTGTCTCCTGGAATAACTGACATATTGTGCTGGGTCTCTCCAAAATCTGGGCTTGGCTCCCAGAATTATGAGTTGTCCTTATGGACCCTCTGCTATGTTGTGCAGCGTAGGCATTGAAGCCCTTCCAATGGGTGCTTAGGTGCCCAGCCTCTCTGAATTTCTCAGCCCCAGCATCACCAGGGCATCTCAGGGTCCAAAGGCAAGTCAGAAAAGGAACTGGCAGCTCTGGCTGTACTCCCAATTAATCAAAAATAATCAGTGAACTATGGAACATGCCAGGCCTTGACAAACTCCTAAGCCCCAAATCAGAATGCCACAAAATCAGAGATCCAGAAACCAGATGTCATGGAAAAAGTTAAAAAGCTCTCATGGCTTAGTGAGATTGAAGATGTGCCTCAAGGACTTTGGGATATCTCCATGGTGAGCACCCCCTATGGAGCATCTCGTCTGTCAGGAGGTCCATAGGGAAGAATCTGGCTTCTGAATTTCTGAATTTGGGTTGGCACAAAATAGAACAAAGGCTGATAATGTCCTTTTTCTGAAAGAAGTATATATGCTTTATTTAGTTAGTTAGTTGGATTTTGTTGTTGCTGTTTTTTGTTAGTTTGTTTCAAATTGTGAGATCTTTAGAGTAGGGCCACCACTCTTCAAAACAGTCTGAGAGCCCCACCAAAAATTCGCTATATGACCCAATTTTACTCCTGGCCATGATTATAAAGAAAATGAAAGCAAATATTCACATTGAAGTTTATAATAGTCCTAGAGTAATGAACACATTGATACACTTCTTGCTCTCCAACCATGAGGCCTTGAATTTGATCACAACTACCTACCTACACACACACACACACACATACACACACACACACACACACACACACACACACACACACACAGAGTCACAGTGGTACACAAATGTAATAAATGTAATCCCATCACTGGGAAGAAAGAAATATATGAATTCTTGAGACTCCTTTGTCTAAGAAAAAAATGTGTAAAGCTACTGAGGAAGACACATCATATTAACCTCTGGTCTACAAATACACATAAATGTAAGGTAAAATGAATTTAAAGACCAACTGCCCTGATACTTCTGAGTCTACACACAGGTGCTCCAGGCACTGATCCAAGCTGAAAAGACCTTAAGAAGTCTCAGGCCAGACTCCAAGATAAAGTGGAGATGATTCCAGATCCCAGCCATCTGAGTCTGCTTAGCTCTCTTTGCAATGTTCTCTTCACATCCCTTGCTTACACCAGATGAGGAGGTACTGCTTCTGTCATGACCAGCCTATCACTCATCTTTTCTGAGCCTCTCTCCTTACTAATTACAGCCCATCTAGGTTCCATCTTTTCTGTCTTTCTGACCTAGAAAATGGATGAGACCTTCCTGGAAACACATAGTGCTAAAGTAATTGATGTTGGCTTATGCCCAATTTGGCTTATGCCCAATTTCAGAACAGAGTTCCAAAATCAAGGATTAACTAACTCCTATATGGTTTTAGTCACACTAGATTTAGAAATCTATGAATTTCTCACTAGTAAGGGAAATGTTCTTTTTCTTCTCTTTTCTCTCATTTAAAATTCCAACTGTTTCAAGCTTGATGATGTGACACTCTCTGGTGGATCCCACATTTGGTCATCATTTCCCCCAGAATCTATGGCCCCTGACACAGAAGCTGCCACATGCTAGCAGCCAGAACGTAGGCCACAGACTACAGCTCTCTTCTCCATCACTTTGGTCCATTGGCTGATTTTAGTTAATACAGAAATGAAGACTGCAGCCTCTTGGTCCTGCATGATCACAGAATTTCCCCAACCAACAGGGTCTTCAGCATGGACCTAGACCTGGGAAAAAAGCAAATGGAAGGCAGGGACACAAAAGAACGGAAAAACAAGACAAATCTCTCTGTTAAAGTCCTCTTCTATGCTTTATTTTTACAGTCAATATTTATACAGAATCTCTGCCATGCAGGTGGCTGGGAGAAAAGGGGGTAGGAAATACAAAAGAATGTGACAGGCCTTTGAAGGAGAGTAACAGACAGGGTAGAATTAGTATGGAAATCTATCTGTTATCTGTTGAGGGTCTAGAGGATGTCACCTGCTGAGCTGAGAGAATCCAGCCAGACTATCAGGAGTAATGGTTAAGCTAAAGACAATAGGGAAATGTAGCCTTCTGGCAAATGACAGCTGGCTAGCTATAGGAGCTAAAAAATAAGTTGACTTTGGCTTCCAACAACAGACAAGCCAAAGCAGCCCTAAACTGGCTGGTGCAAAGGCCCAGCATTGCACACAGAAGTCAGGATTAACTAGATGGTCTGCAAACCCCAGTAGCTAAGGTAACAAATGCTGCACTGCCTCCCTTTTCCTTAGTCCTGCACTTGGCCTCCCTTTGCCTATAATTAGATCACTGGAGACATGGCCAATAAAATTGATTCAGGTTTTCTTAACCTCTCCAGCTTCTCCTACGGACTAATGCTCACTACTACATCTTAAATAAGGGTCCACTCTGGGCTGGAGGAAGAAATCAGAGCCAGAAGCTACTTACTTCCAAGGAGAGTTAACTCCTACCTCCCTGCCACACACACACACACACACACACACACACACACACACACACACCCCACACACCTCTGTGAAATGAAGATCTTTGGATCTAAAAGGGAAAGTAACTTTCCATTCTTGTTTCTAGGGGCTGGGGCGGGGACAGGAGCAGGTGCAAGAGCAGCGGGGAGAGGTGAGGGGAAGGGTAGGGAAGGGGCTGAAGCTGGGGTTGGGGCTGGGGTTGGGTAGGTATTGGTTTAAGAGTACCTACCAAGTATACCTGAAGCTCTGGATTCCATCCTGACTGAAGCCTGTAATCCCAAGTTCTGGAGAAAAAAGTAGAAAAATCAAAAGTTCAAGGTTGCAGCTGGAGAGATTGTTCAGGTGTAAAACTTGAGCTTTTGCAGAGTATCTGGGATCAATTTCCAGCACCCTGATGACATCTCAAAACCATCTGTAGTTTTAGTTCAAGAGGACCTGACATCGTCTTCTAGCCTTTGCAGGTAACACACTCACATTTACACAGACACACAAACACAGACAAATAACAATCAAATTTTTAAAAAGAAATAAAATTATTGGATCTATGCTCAGTTTATTTGTTTGTTTCTTAAATCATAGACACATCTGGAAGTGATTTAAAAAAAAATAAGACCATTAGGCCACTCTAGAAAGGTTCTAGCAATAAAATTTGACACTATTTGTTTGTAGGTTGGGGAGGTGGAGGAGCAAAACACGGAAAACCAGACTGGTCATGCAGAAGACTTCTGATATTATAACAGTTGTATTGTATGTAATTATTTTAATCCTCATTACTGTACCTGTAGTTAACAATGCTAAGATTTTTTTCTTTGAAATACCTATCCTTTCTAGTTGTTCTGAAGGGTCTGTCATATTTTAGAAGTAGCAGTAAAAATAGCAGTAAGCCCATTTTTGTTATTTTGTCATATGAACTGTTGTTTTGGTAGGAATGGCCAAGGTTTTCTTGAATGGCCAGGATTGTGTTTGTGCCCTGGCCAACAGAAAAAAGAAATGCAATGAATATTAAACCATTGTGCTCACAGTGAGGACTAGAAATCAGTTTGTTGTTTTTATCTTTGCATATGTAAGAGACAAAGAAATTCTACCTTGCAGCAAGCATCTGGTCTTCCTACATGCTAAAGAAGTCAGAAAAGCAAATGATACATCTTGGAGGTTTATTTATTCATATTTCTGCATGTACACATGCATGAAGAGATAAGAATAGGGTTTAGTGATTGTCTCAATTAGTGTTTCCATTGATGTGAACAGACACCATAATCACAACAGTTCTTATAACAGAAAATATTTAAAAAATCATTTAGCTCGGGTGACTTACAGTTTCAAAATTTAATCTCATTCTCTTGGGCTAGTTTCACTCCCTATTATCAACTTTCCTTGGCAGGTATCCCACAAGTCTGACATCTTCAAAATCTTGGAGTCTTCAAGACAATCTAGGCTTCAACTTCACAGCTTTACATAATGTTCTTTCTGGGCCTCCATTCAGGGATACCCCTGATTCAAGCCTGGTCTCTGTGGCTTTCCTTAGTTGCAGAGAGAGAATCCACATCCCCATTCTTCTGTCCTTAACTCTAAAGACTGAACCATGTGACCAAAGCTGACAAGTTCTGATTCTTGCAGGGGTTGGAGCATGGCTCCCTAGTTCAATTACTTCTTCCCCAGATTTTTGTTCTTCAGAGCCTAAGCTTGGCTGTCCTAGATCTTGTTCTTCAAAGAAGACTGGCCTAAAACTCAGAGATCTACCAGCCTCTGCTTAACAAGTGCTGGGATTAAAGGCATAAACCACCACCATACTCAGCTCTAAACTTTTCTTTAATTTAATTTTGCAATTTGGAAACTAAGGTAGGTGGAATCTTTCCCTGAGGCCACCATTTATTTTATTCTACTTCTTAATTTGTTCATCTTCTTGAACACATAATTTAGCTCCCTACCAATTCCTTGTTACTTCTTTTCTCCTTAAATTGTATGTTTTGTATTTGTGCCTGCTCTGCTTGCTCCTTTTCATCATAAATCTTTATTAGAGGTAAAACTAATAACCACAGGATAGTCTATATTAGGCTGTTTGAGATTTCCTCTGCCAGTCAAATTAATCTAAAACTCTTCACTTTAGCTTCAGGCAGACTTTTCAGACCAGAGCAAAATACAGCCACATTCTTTATCAAAATTTTACAAAAATGATCTCTAGGCAACATATTAAAATTCTTCTCTTTGGAAATTTCTTGATCTAGGCCCCCAGAGTTCATCACATCACACTCAGCACCACTATTTTCTATGTTCCTGTGGATATATATTACCTTTTTAATAAAATCTGTGTCAGGAGCCAAAGCCTAACTTAGCCATTTTTCAGTTTATAAGTTAGATTTTACAGTTAGTCTCTATTGCTTTAAGCTAAGCCAGGATTCCAGGTGGCTTGCCGTGATTCTCTCAGACAAGCAAGTGACATTCTCCAGGCATTCAACTGAGAACAGGCAGATTTCCATATCAATTCTACCCTGTCTGTTACTTCTCTCCTCAGGCTTGCCACCTGTCTGAATAATCCTCTTCTTCCTCCCAGCTACATGCATTCTTCACATTCTGAGATTCTATTTAAATGATGGTTGAAAATATAAAATGTGTCAGAGTTTGAATAGAAATTCCTTCATGTTCCTGTTTCATTTGTCTCACCCTCAGTTTTGGGTCCATGTTGAAGACCCTGTTGCCGGGGGCAAACCTGAATTTGGGGGAGATAGTGTTGGAGTAAAACAGAGAGCTTTACTCCGATATTGAATTGCAAAGAAGCTTTAATGAACACAAGCTCGTGGGTCACCAGCAAAAGAAGAAGCTAGCGACCCCGAGTCCAAGGCTTGCAGATCTTTTAAGGGGAAGTTCTACGGGGGAGGGGGAGTGGAGTCATCATGGCTCAGCCATCTGGCTGGGCCAGGTGTCTTTGTGGTCTTTCTCAGAATCTGGGTGGGTAAAAAATTCTGGGTTATCTGAGAGCCCATCTGGTGCTTTTTCAAGTGCAGCAAGCTGACTTCCTGGTAAGGGGTGTGGGAGCAGGGCACGGCATTCTTCCAGTAAAGTTTACAATTAGCGGAACAACAGGTGGTGGGTTTCTTTTTACAATGGCCCTTCAATAGCACACATTCAAACCCTAGGCAGACAGCTCAGGAAATTTATAAAACTTAAATACAAAGATAAACAGCTGAGTCAGTCACACACACTTTAAATCCCAGCTCAGGGAAAGCCAGGAATGGTGACCAACATCCTTTATCCCAGAACTCCAGAGACAGAACTACTATTTCTGTAAGTTCAAGGCTACACAATCTTAATCCTAACCTGGATGGGATAGTGTATATAAGGGCTTGTAGAAACCTAGAGAGAAACAGTAGCAACTTAGAGAAGTGACTGGCAGAAGCATCCAGGAGCAAGGCTGAGGAAGTTGCAAGACAGCTGGGTGAGAATTGACTGTGGTGCTTCCTCTCTCTAATATTTCATCCTTCCCCCAATATTTGACTCTGAGTCTCATTCATGCTTTTACATTTGGTGTTCAACTTTGAGGCACAAATACTCCCTCAAAAGAAGCCACTTACTGGCCAGAACAACATATGACTGGAGGAGTAATTATCAGCTGGTCAGTCTGTTGAGTTAGACTACAGCTTTATGCAGACCTGGCCACATATGTTTCCATTTTACTTTGGTCTAGGTAAGTTTATTCAGACAAGGCCTCTTTCTCCTGGTGGGTTGCAGGTTCTTTTTCCTTCTGAACCCCTCCTTGGGCTGCTACTACACTAGGTAGCTGACCCATTTCACAACAATTTGAGTTGACTCTGACAACTAAATTGGTGAGAACAACAGAATTTTTTTTTAAAAAAGGGGGGATTTATTTAAGGCAATGGAGGGTGCTTGGTCTTTCTGTGATCTTTCTTTAGATAACTTGATACTAGAACCAATAAAGGAAAAGATAAATAAAGTAGATGGGATTTCCCTCATAAAGTTTATCATATTGTTTATTATAAATACTATTGGTTGGATTATTTCTGTTTTATTATTTAAAAAGTCAGTTAATATGATTGCCAAGAAAGTAATCTTTACAAAGTCTATTAAAGAGGAACTCAAAGATATTAAAAAACAATCAGAGGAGAACAAAGTACAGACACAAGAAATATCATCTAAATCTACAGATTAATGGCCTACGGTCATCAGACAAGCAATACTAATATACCCACTAACCATTACAAAATCAAAAGAGAGTAAAGATAGGGCAGTTAATGGGACTCTGGGACACATGATAGAATTAAAAAGGGTTAAATATGTGATTGTGATATATGGGATGTATTCATTATTTGTAAAACAAATGTTGAGTTTCTGGTCTTCTTGCAATTGAAACACCCTTAAGGACTGTTTAGATATGATTACTGCTGTTTTGGAACCAGAGCCGCTTTTATAGTGAAAAACATGGAGAAAAAAAGGGCTAAAGTAATAGGACAAAAAGGCAGAGCCAGGGGCATAGAAGTCTCCCAAGATTAACTTCTTGGGTAAGGAGAGTATTCTGATATTGAAAGGCAATCCCTATGCAATTCACACACTCTTGAGTTATACCAAATGGCAGTACTAAATGCTTGAGATTGGATAGAAGAAGTAGGAAAGAAAACAGAACCATTCACAGAAATAATTGAAAGCCCAAAGAAAACTTTTACAGACTTTTTGTAGAGATTATCTGCAGCAGTAATTTGATAGTACCTTAATTGGATGCAAGGCAAATAATAATGATATCTCTGGAGTTTGAGAATGCAAATACTCAATGTAAAAATACAATAAGACCATTAAAAGCAAGGTGAGCACCATTAAAGGAATGTATTTGAGAAGCAGTTAATCTAGATTCTCGTGAAGGTGATAATAATTTGGTAGAAGAGGCCTTTCTAGAGGTATACGAAAAAGGCACAATGTTAAATGCTGTAATTGTGGAAGGCAAGGTCATATACCAAAAATTTGTAATCAAAGTGTTCCCAGAAACAGTGGTTTTGTAGGAAATAATCAAAAGAGACCACCCCTCCATCCTGGAATATGCAGGAGGTGTGGAAAAGGTAGACACTGTACTAATGAATGTTGGTTAACAAGGGACAGACAAGGTAACCTCCTGCCTCCAAGAAACACCCAAAGGGGAATTTCAAAAGCCTCCATAACCAATCCATTGTAATCTTATCCTTCTACACTGGAGGATACACCTCCCAAGAACAATTAAAGATAAAAACCTATTTTAAGCATGTCCCAGAGATCTCTGGAGCAGGCAGAGATAAACTCTGACTGTCATGGTCACCCAAGCTGCTGCTGAGGGAATTCACACAGCTACCCACCTCCAACTGAGCAATCAGATAAGAACTGGGGACCCTGTAGGACAGACTCATACCCCGCCCAGGGGTGAGGAGGGGTCAGCAGGCCCCAGCACCTTATCCCTGCCAGGGAGAGGAGACTTGAGCTCCCGTCGATTCCAGTTCCAGTTTCTGGACCGGGTGCTGACTGCAGAGCATGTCCCAAGCTCTCTGGGGCAGGTGGAAATAAACTCTGCCTGTCAGAGTCACCCAAGCTGCTGCTGAGGGTGTTTGCACAGCTGCCAACCCACGTCTAATTGGTCAAACAAAGAAAGATTGAAGACTTGAAATTCAGTCCCCTGCACAGTGCAGAAGTAGTGATTGAGCAGATCTTTTCATCAGAGGTCACTGGAGGCACAGAAGCCTGAGTGCCACAACTAACCAGGAGCCACCTAATTGTGAACCACAAAAGCCATGAGCAAATGCCAGTGCAAAAACTTACATAATAAAATAAAGGACAACAAGGTAACTCCAGAAAAAAGTGGTGACACTACAAATACAAGACCTGAACTGAGCAATGAAAAGGAAACAGAAGGAAGCAGCATCAAAAATTCCTTTTGGAAGATCATCAAAGCTCTCAAAGAAGATATAAAAAATAGCCTTAATGAAATAGAAGAAAATACAAAAAAAATTGGAAGAGATGAACAAATCAATGAAAGAAACATGCCAGGAACTAAAAGCTGAAATAGAAGCAATAAAAAGGGCACAAAATGAGACAAAGATGGAAATAGAAGAAAAAAGCTGGAACCACAGATACAAGCATAACAAACAGAGTTCTAGAGATGGAAGATAGAATCTCTGAAGTGGAAGACTCAGTAGCTCAAATAGATATATCAGTCATAGAAAATAGTAAAACTAAAAAAGCCATAACTCAAAATGTTCATGAAATTTGGGACACCATGAAATGGCCTAATTTGAGAATAATAGGAATAGAAGAAGGAGAAGAATACCAGCTCAAAGGCACAGATAATGTTTTCAGTAAAATCATAGAAGAAAACTTCCCTAACCTGAAGAAGGAAATGCCTATAAAGATACAAGAAGCTTACAGAACACCAAATAGATATGACACCCCAAAAAAGTCAGTGCGCCTCATTATAATCAAGCCACAAAACATTCAGAGCAAAGAAAAAATTTTAAGAGCTGCAAAAGAAAAGGGCCAACTTAATATAAAGGCAGACCCATCAGAACAATGTCTGACTATTCAATGGAAACAATGAAAGCTAGAAGGGCTTGGTCAGAAGTTATACAAATGCTAAAAGAGAATGGCTGCCAAACTTGAATAATATAACCTGCAAAATTATCAATCACCAAATATGGAGTAAACAAGATATTTCATGACAAAGTCAGACTGAAAGAATACCTATCTACCAATCCAGCACAGCAGAAAGTATTAGAGGGAAAACTCCAACCTAAGGACCCCATATACACCCACAAAGTCACAACCAACCAATAATTCCACAGAAGAATACTCCTTAGAAAGGAAATACAAACAAGTTACCACTAAGAATGGCAGGAAATATGAATCAATGGTCACTAAGTTCCTTTAATGTGAATGGTCTCAACTCTCCTATGAAAAGTCACACACTAACAAGATGGATACAAGAACAGAATCCATCCTTCTGTTGCCTACAAGAAACACACCTCAAACACAAGGACAGACCCAGGTTTAAAATAAAGGGTTGGGAAAAGTTTTTCCAGTCAAATGGTCCTAAGAAACAAGTGGGGGTTGCAATCCTAATATCTAACAAAATTGAATTTAAGCTAACAGCAATTAAAAGGGACCAAGATGGTCATTACTTATTCATCACAGGAAAAATTGGTCTACAGGAGATTTCAATCTTGAATATTTATGCACTTAATATAAGGGCACCAACCTATGTAAAAGAAAGAAATGCTAAAGCACGAATCTCACATCAATTCTTACAGTCTAATAGTGGGAAACTTCAATACCCCACTTTCATCCCTGGATAGATTAACCAGATAGACTCAACAGAGAAATACGGAGTCTAAAAGAGGTTATGATGCAAATGGATTTAATAGATATCTACAGAAGTTACCACCCAAACACAAAGGAATACACATATTTCTCAGCTCCTCATGGAACTTTCACCAAAATTGACCACATAATTGGTCATAAAGGAAATATCAACAGTTACAAAAAAATGGACATAATCCCATGTATCATATCAGACCACCAACTTAGAGTTGAAGAACATCATAACCCAAAGAAAGCCTACCAACTCATGGAAACTAAACATCACTCAGCTGAACCATCTCTGGGTCAAGGAAGAAATTAAGAAAGATATCAAAGTCTTCCTAGAATTTAATGAAAATTAATATACAAGGTATCCAAACATGTGGGACACAATGAAAGCAGTCTTAAGAGGAAAATTCATAGTGCTAGATGCCCATATGAATAATCTAGAGAAATCCCACACTAGAGACCTAACAGCCTAGCTGAAAGCCTTAGAACAATTAGAAGCGAAATCACCTAGAAGCAGTAGACAACAGGAAATAATCGAACTTAGAGCTGAAATCAATACAATTGAAACAAAAAGAACAATACAAAGAATCAATGAATCTAAGAGTTGGTCCTTTGAGAAAGTTAACAAGATAGATAAGCCCTTAGCCAAACTAATCAAAAAACAGAGAGAGGGAGTGTTCAAATCAACAAAATCAAAAATGAAAAGGGGGACATAACAACAGACCCACAGAAAATACAGAGAGTTATCAGATCATATTTTGAAAATCTGTAATCCACAAAAATGGAAAACCTAGAAGAAATGGACAGCTTTCTGGACAGGTACCACCTACCAAAATTAAATGAAGATCAGATTAGTACCTAAACAGGCCTATAACACTTAAGGAAATTGAAGCTGTCATTAAAAACCTCCCCAAAAATAAAAGCCCTGGTCCAGATGGTTTCAGTGCTGAATTCTACCAGACATTCAAAGAATTACTACCATTACTCCTAAAATTATTTCACACAGTAGAAACTGAAGGAATATTGTCAAATTCCGTTTATGAGGCCACAATTACCCTAATACCTAAGCTACTCAAGGACACAACAAAGAAAGAGAATTACAGACCAAATTCCCTCCTGAATATTGATGCAAAAATTCTCAATAACATTTTGGCAACCTGTATACAACAATGTTTAAAAGATATCATCCACCATGACCAAGTAGGCTTCATCCCAGAAATGCAGGGCAGATTTAACATACAAAAAACTGTAAATGATATCCATCATATAAACAAACTAAAGGAACAAAAGCACAGGATCATATCCTTACATGCTGAAAAACCTTTGATAAAATCCAACACTCCTTTATGATTAAAGCCCTGGAGAGATCAGGAATACAGGGAGAATACCTAAATATAATAAAGACGATTTACAAGAAGCCGACAGCCAGTATCAAACTTAATGGAGAAAAACTCAAAGCATTCCTACTAAAATCAGGAACTAGACAAGGATGTCCTCTCTCCCCTTATCTATTCAATACAATTCTTGAAGTTTTAGCTAAAGCAATAAGGGAATGAAAAGACATTAAGGGCACACAAATTGGAAAAGAAGAAGGGAAATTGTCTCTATTTGCAGATGATATGATTGTATACATAAGTGACTGACAAAATTCTTCCTAAGAACTGATACAGCTGATAAGCACATTCAACAGTGTAGCAGGATAAATGATTAACTCAAAGAAATCAGTAGACCTTCTATACACTAAAGATAGAAGAGCTGAAAAAGAAATTAGGGAAATATTAACCTTTATAATAGCTGCAAATAGTACTAAGTACCTTGGAGTAACTATAACCAAAGAAGTAACAGACGTATTTGACAAAAATTTTTAATCACTTAGGAAAGAAATTGAAGAGGAAGACTGATCCAAGCATTATTGTGTCAGTGGGACCATAGGACTGTCTGCTCCCTGCCCAGGGAGGGAATGGGGAGTTGCAGAGAAGAAAAATGACCTGATGTGGTGG